>JASCZW010006679.1:0-160763 GCA_034211315.2 Aedes japonicus
TTGTAAATTTTGTAAATTTTATGTAAATTTTATAAATTTTGTAAATTTTGTAAATTTTGTAAATTTTATAAATTTTATAAATTTTGTAAATTTTGTAAATATTTTAAAATTTGTAAATTTTGTAAATTTTGTAAATTTTGTAAATTTTGTAAATTTTGTAAATTTTGTAAATTTTGTAAATTTTGTAAAATTTTGTAAATTTTGTAAATTTTGTAAATTTTGTAAATTTTGTAAATCTTTGTAAATTTTGTAAATTTTGTAAATTTTGTAAATTTTGTAATTTATGTAAGTGCTGTAAATTTTTGTAAATTTTGTAAATTTTTTTGTAAATTTTGTAAATTTTGTAAATTTTGTAAATTCTGTAAATTTTGTAATTTTGTAAATTTTGTAAATTTTGTAAATTTTGTCATTTTGCTAAATTTTGTAAATTTTGTAAATTCTGTAAATTTTGTAAATTTTGTAATTTTGTAAATTTTGTAATTTTAAAATTTTGTATTTTGTAAATTTTGTAAATATTGCAAATTTTGTAAATTTTGTAAATTCTGTAAATTTTGTAAATTTTGTAAATTTTGAATCCTAGAAAAAAGTAACTAGAAATTAGAAGAAAAATTAGTATCTTCCATTTAATTCCAACTACCTTTGCTTATCCTCGACAGATACGCGTATTTCGTCTACATGTAGACTTCTTCAGTGTCTCGTACTATTAAGTTGAGTTATTAGTACGAGGCACTGAAGAGAGATCTGCACATTAGCGATAGCAAAGGTAGTTGGAATTAAAAAAATACTAATTTTTCTTCTGATTCTAATAATTTTTGTTTTTGGAGTAGTGCTCAAAAAATTATGAGCCTGTCGATCATTTTCACACAATGATAATAAAAAAAATCCGAAAAGTGTCGTCTTCCAATTTGCTTTTAAGTTCCTCACGCATGCTTTAAAGGTAAGTATGTGGTAATTTAGTTTATTCAAAGTAGCTACTAGGTAGAAAATTTATTAAAGAATAGATACAAACCAAATTAAAGCGTCGGACAAGTAGGGGTATAATCGCTATGAAGGAAACACATTTGAATATAATATATAATTAAATTTGGATCGAATATACGATTTCATTCCCCAATATGGGGACACATGCTGCCCCGAAACCCATTGCCAGTGTTAGTGATGTTCGGGAAAATCGGAAAAATTCAATTGGCTTTTGCCAGAAAAACTGGTAACCCTGATTTTTTAGATTGTTTTTTGTTCATATATCCATGAATCCTACGCGTGGACAAAGTTTCGTAACAATCTGAGATCCTTCGTCCCAATCTGTACGATAGTAAAAAAATACCCATTTATTACATTCAAGTCTCCAGCTTTTCTGCAAATTCACAGTGCTCGTGGGTTGAATGTATCAGCATGGAGTCGAATTTTTGGGTAATGATTCTAGTTTGCATTCAAAATGAGGGGAGAAACAGGCAAAATGGGACACTTACTGTGGTCAAACCAAAATGAAACCCACAGTTCTTCCCATAAAATTAGCTATTGCTTAGGACTCCTACCCGGTGCCAGCTTAATTCGTGGGATGTAGGGTCCATTTGTGCCCACTTTGCATTGCCAAAACAACGAGAATACCAATCGAAGCTTTGAGAGGGGCTGCTTGAAAATAACTCGTTCAAGAATAGCATCGTATGTCGTTTTGAATCAGACGCAATTTTCGATTGTAAAAATCGATCTTAACAACATTAAATTAACTACTTATGCTCGTTCTTAACCCGTATAGGCCTGAATGGAAAAACGAATACTCACTCGCACCAGTATCTAGTTTTCAGACGATTGCACGCAATTACAAATGATTTTAAATGAAAGCAACTCCGGAAAAAAAAAATCTTCTGAAAAAGATTGAGTATTGAAATTTCAAAATAAGGATTTCTCGACGTTAAGGAAGAAACCTCTCAAAAGAACAGAAAAGATATTCCAGCAGCAAAGGGAGTACTTCCTAGTAGTGTGAGTAATAATTTCTCAGAAATTCACCGGGATCATCTCCTACCCACGAAGTTCAGGAGAAAACTTTACAAAGTTCAGAAGAGGACTTTTCCGAAGTTCAGGAGGAAACTTCGAACAAAAGTAATGAAATTTTCCTAGAAACTCTGAAGTACTTTCCCAAAGTTTTAGTGAAAGGATTCCTTAGAGTTCAAGATAAGATTTATTAGAAGTTTAGAAAAAGTATGCTTCCCGAATATCAAGAGACTTAGCGAGAAAGGGCACTACCTTTAAGTTCAAACGGATTTTGTCAAAAATTCAGGAATTCCGGAGAGGTTTCAGTAGTTCGAAACAAACTACCCAACAGCTTAGTTGGTACTGCCCAGAAATGTTGAAAGCTTCCTAAGGTTCAGAATCAGGTATTCAGAATATCAGAATGAGGTTTCCTCGAAGTTCAGGTAGATACTTTTGAGAAAAACAGGGAAGAAACTTCCCAGAAATAAAGGGGTACTTCCTAATAGTTGAAGCAGGAAATTCTCAAATTCAGAACAAACTTCCTTGAATTCAGGAGGAAAGTTCTCCGAATTTCAGAAGAGGACTTCTCAAGCTACCAAAACATTTGAGGTAATTTGAAGGTTTTCAAGAAATTTTGGAGACCTTTTTCGCAGTTCAAGGATGAGACTTATCAGCAGTTTAGATAGTAGCTAAGTTCAGGAAAGAAATAAAACCTTACCAATTGTTTCAGAAAGATTGGAGTTGGGCTGTTAGAAAGAAATTTCGGAGAACATCAGGAGTGACTGCTAAGAAGTTCATGAGGAGCTTGAGAAAAGTTTAGGAGAGGAACTTCTCAGAATTTGAAATTTTTGTATTGAAATTCAAGAGATAATCACTAACGAATCAAGAAGCAATCGATTCCAAATTTATTCATACGATGGGATTCTCAATTCCTTGAATATCATCTCACCTCGTTTTAGAAATTTGATCCTTGACTCTGAAAAATTTCCCACTTAGGGTTCTAGAAGCAAAGGAAAAAGTTTAAATGCTTCAGAGGTCAAAGCCAAGATAAAATCATTGAAAGTGAGATAGATCACTGCATATCTTTGCAATTCAACCATTGAATGTTAAATGTTTAAACAAATAATGTAGTCAAAAGCTTCAGTATAGTCATGCATAAATTTGTTGGTGATAACTCGTCTTCTGAAACATCTTTGAAATTGTCCACATGTCCACATTGCCTACATCAAATGTTATTATCTCGGAAAGTACTTTAAACTGCAACTTTAGAACAGTGTCCCAATGAGGTTTTCTGAAGAACAAAAACAGAACAGGAGTGAAAAATGTAAATAATTATTCTTCGACTGTCAGATTAATGGCAAGCTAAATTGACGAAGATCCTGAATTATTGAATTTCAATGACATTTTGAAGAATTTAAACACTAAACTCAACTGTCGACTTCGGTTGCCGACTTGATCAGACTCAGTCGGCTTTCTCAATGTGCAATTTTGCTCGACTCGACTTCTTAATATCATTGACCCCTATGTAACCAAATCAATTAGGACGCAGCTACTCCATCTGATAGTGGCCTTGGATTATGAAAAATCACAGATTCTGAAATTTCTTGATTGCAGTGCCAAACAGAATTTTCTACGATTGAGATGAATTTACTTGTTATTTTTATGATTCGTGTTTGCACGTATTTCCTGTTTATTTTTGTTTTGCTGATGTTGATGGAAGTTTGATCAGTTCAATAAATCTAATGAATTATGGATGAACTGCGTAACCTAAACAAGGGATCATGTGTTTAGTAAAAATGCAATGCGCTTCACTTTGATCCTCTGTAACATTATCACATCAAAATATCATTTAACCCATCATATATGACATAAACCTACAATTTCCAACAACACCCGTATGAAGCAATCCCTTTTCTCTTCTCTTCCAGAAACCAAAACCCCAGTCGGTAACGTTTGAGAGGAGCTGATAACGGTGGCCCCACCGGAGAGGAATGGATCCGCGGCCCTTGCCGGTTCCGTGGAAGCCACAACACAAACGCCAACTGCCATCACCTCCACGACCACCACCATCTCCATCGCATCGGCCATCCGCCGGGCGTCGCTGGGTCAAAAACAAGGAACCCAAACTGAAAAACAGTTAATTCCGCATCCTATCCAACAACTTTATCTCTAAATAGAACACATAAACAAACAGTACAGTATATACAAGCAACTGCAGTGTAGGCTGGGCTCGAACGACGAACGTGATTCAATTAGAGGCATTTCTGTTTAACGGACAACCGTGCCGCGCAACCGAAACCGAAAGAAAAAAAAATTAGATTCAGAAACGGTATTTGCGTGTTTAGGTTTTCTAAAATGCTACACTAGCGCCATCACCGCTCTGCCTTCACCTTTCTTTACGATCGTTGAAACATGTTTTAAACACACACACGCAAACAAGTGATAGGACGCTATGCAATGAAAGAAACTTTGTTTTATAAAGTTGATTGTTTTCTGTGTGCTCAGCAGCCGAAATCTTCGTTTTAATTAGCGCTCGGAACAGATACGAACCGAAACCCCCCTCCCCGTTAAATGTTATCGGTGTTGGAAATTCTAAACAGATTTTTTTATTCGATAATCGCTTTTTTCTTCGAGATTTTTATACGAAAGAGATAGTTTCTTTTTTAAAACATGAAACGCTTACTATCAATTGAAAGATGTACAGATATGAAATCGAAAGTTAATACTCTTAAAGTTATAGTTATATTATACGACTGTAAATAAAGTAAGAAAAACATACAAAGTAGTAACAAGTAATAAGTAAACCAAAAACCAGCAAAGAAAACAAAACGAAAACAAACAATTGTATATTTTAGAAAAGAGGCAAAATGAAAAGTGATATAAAGTTATTTTAATCGACAAATTGAAGCTATTATACTGATTGCATCGTTCAAACCGACTGAATTGGTTTGAAATCGAATATTATCGTAGTGATTTTTCGTTTTTTGTTATCCCATTTCGTTTGAAACTTTCCTCTAGAATCTCAGTGCTGTTGATTATCGTGCAGTAAGGCAATTATTCCCGAAGGGCTTGTAAATAAAGAGACACTCTGGCTAACAGCTATTTCCTCGTGAAGCATACCAAACGAAAAAAAAAAAACTTTGTTTTCAATTCTCCCTTGGCTTGCGGTCCCAACGATTGCGCTAGATGAATATCTTATCCAACATGTTCCTGTGAGATGAAACGGTTGCCTTCTACGCCAAACACGCTTTATCGATGTATATTTAAGCACTGGTAATTCCACACAGCCTCTGTCCGAAAAGGAGCACAAGTTTTACGTTCTGCGAACTGTTCAAATGGGACCAAAATATCGTACCCTTATTCTTTTATGTTCTTTTTTTGTGATTATTTGACCAACGTCAATAGGTTTCATCAAAACGGAACTTTGAAGTGTGTTAATCAATTACATAACCCAATTCATCATTTGCTATTACAATCAATATTTCACCTGAAGGTTGGTCACATGCCAGATTTGAAATCGATGAAAACACTCTACAGTCAACAGAATCATGGTATGGATTGGATTATATGTTTGCTTATGGGCATGTGTGTTGAGTGGTGGACGCAAATTCGGTTTGTGCAGCCGGTGCCACAGCTGGCAATAAAACCAACAACAATAACGTCGCAACTATCCAGCATTGATGGTATCACAAGCAAGTTGTTTAAATTCCAAAGCGTGTAGCAAGCATATGAATGTGTGGGTGGTGTGATTTGGCTGCATAAAAGGATGTAAATGGTTTTGATAAAAATTTGCAAAAACTGTTTGGAGGTTTGTCAGTGGATGTGTTCCTGCGATGCCTACGGTGTTGCTCGATTGGTGAGCATTGGTAGTTTTATCAAATAAAAAATTGCTACGTAACAGACAACAAAAATAAACTTACATTAAATTATTGTCACCGGTGGGGGTAGGGATCGATTCGTTCAATCTTTATACATATAAATGAATTTTTGTCTGTCTGTCTGTCTGCACCTCAAAGGCTCGAAAACTACTGATCCAATCGACGCGAAATTTAACATGATGGAGTTTTTGGGACCGAAAAGGGTTCTTATAATAGATTCCTACCCTTTCTAAAAAGGGAGGCTGTCATACAAATGAAAATGAAATTTCGGCATAACTCAAAAACTAATTAAGCAAATGGAACAAAATTTGGCATGTTGGGATTTTGGAGGCATTAAATTCTTCTTCTGCGGTTCGATACCCTGCCTCTCTCTGGTAGGGGGAGGGAGGGGTTTGGCCAAAGTCTACGCTCCATACAAAAATTAAAGAAAATGTATGGAGAAAAGTCTACGAGGGGGGAGGTTTTCAAAAATGAGTCTACGTGCTTTATGAACAGGCCCCTACTGTTACGAAAATTTGTATGCGGAGGTATTTGGGGTCGGAGAAGATTCTTATGATGGTTTGAGACCCCTCCCTCATCTGTCAAGAGGGAGGGAAGGGCTTCCATACAAATTAAACACAAAGTTTTGCAGAACTGGAGAACTAATGAAGCAAGTGGAACCAAATTGCATGTGGAAGTTTTTGAAAGCGCGAAATATTTGTACGGTGGTTTGAGGCCACTCTTCCCTTTGGGAAGTTTAAACCAAAAATGAGAATTATCTCCACTGTCATGATTTTTTTGGGGTTTCTGGGGACGGAAAAAGTTCTTATGATGGTTCTAGGCCCCTCCCCTGTCTGAAAGGGGGAGGGGGCTCCCATACAAATAAAAAAAAACACAATTTGATGGAGGGTGTTGGAGACAAACAATATTCTTATGGTGATTTGAGACCCCTCCTTTATCTGGAAAGGATGGCTCTCAAACAAATGAAACAGATGTTCCTACGCAACTCGAGATTAAAGCAAATTGGACCAAACATGGCATGTGGGTTTTTCTGGAAGCAAAAAATGTTTCTACGGTGGTTCGAGACCCTCTCTTCTTTGGAAAAGAGGAGCAGGCCCCATACAAATATCAAGAGCCCCCATACAAATATCAAACAAACATGAGAATTGTCCCTACTGTTATGAAAATTTTTATGCAGGAGTTTTAGGGGACAAAGAAAGTTTTTATGATGCATCGAGACTCTTTCCCCGTCTGAAAAGGGGGGGCTGCCGTAGAAATGAAACATAAATTTCTGCATAATTCGAGGAATATTCGAGAAAATGGAACGAAATTTGGCAACTAGGGGTTTTCAAAAGCAGGTTTTTTTTTCTATGGTGGTTCGAAACCTTCTCACTCTCTGGAGGGAGAGGGGGCTCTCCAAATGATACACATATTTTCAACCAAACATGAGAATTATAAAGGCAACCAAAAAAACAAAATGTGTATTTCACGCGTAAGCTTTTTCAAATTTTTCTTTCTAAATATTTTAACAAAACTTATGACTCAAAACCCATAAAAAATCCTGTTCTATTATACACAAAGGTTTTTTTTTGCACGGGGGATACGTTCCACTTTTAGTATGGAACAGTGTAAAAAAGACTAAATAGAGTGATACATTCATGCTTTAGACATTTTATATTGTATGCGATACATTTTCTGAATGCAATAGGTCAAAATACAGTTTTTAAAATTTTGAGTATTTACACCAAAAATTGTAAATTTTTAGAAAAACTGCCATATCATTGCTTTTTGCCCAAAACGCAAAATGTGATTTGAATTAGGTCGATAAGTTGTTCCCTTCTGGAGTTATCGCCAAAAACAAAACGTGTAAAAAAAAACCGTGCTAAAAAAAACCTTAGTGTATTTCTATTAATTTAGTTTCAAGCGTAGCAAGGTTATAATCGGGTTCAGCTAGGATAAATAAAGGATCTTAAAAGTAATTTTTGGAGAAGTTTACACATGGCCGTTGTAAAAGAAGAAGAAGAAGAATATTCAGGCACAAATCTACGGCACACTGACTTAAAGCTCTTTTTGTCTCATCACGATTTTTGGGCTTATTACAGTTGTAACTTTTCCCATGACACCCATAATAAGGACAGTGAGTCCTATTTGATTTACACGTGAGATTTTTCACCGTGATTCGTTTTCACCCATAAAGTGACACTCGTAATAAGGCCCTTGATATCCGCTTCATAAGATTTGTTGTTTTGCTTATGGTCTTCATTAATAAAAATATCACTAGAAACTCAGAATTTGAGCATTATAGTACAGGGTGTCCAAGAAAAAAAATGCTTCCTTTATTATGATTGTAATCAAATTTTCTTGGTATTGATGAAACGCATAAATTAAAACTGCATGTCACGACCAAAAGTATTCAAGAATGTATTCGACAAAAATAAGGGAAAAAGGGATTATTGAATTTTCTTGTAATATTTAGAGATTCAAAAACAAATCAGTCGAGTTATTAATACACGACACTGAAGAAGTCTGCATATTGTAGACGAAATACGCGTATCTGTCAAGATAAGCAAAGGTAGTTGGAATTTAAAGAAAATACTTATTTTGCTTCTCATTTCCAGTTACAGTTATTCCACTAAATAGCTCAAACTTTCTAGGGTTCAATGAATTGCTGTCACTCTAAAGATTTAAAATACATAATCTAGAAAACCATCAGTTTCCTACCTGCTGTAGAAGTATGCTCAAATTTTGCCATTGCGTATTTTGCATTTGTTTGCGTGTACCGGAGGGAATGTCTTCATCAGCCCCTCCTCACATCTAGGCTTGTTGACAGAATGGAATGTAGAAGGTTGAGCTAAAATTGAGTTCATATTTACATAGATGTTCTGAAATCACTATTTATTTCATGTATCTTCCAGTCATTTGAGGTTGATGTATGCTTATGATTATGTTTTCCATCATCAATGATCACATGATAGACCATATGCAATGAAAAAAATATGTTTTGAAGCTGTCCAATATTACTCAACGATAAAGAACGCTTCGCTGTTGAGCGGCAGCTATGGCATCACTGTTGCTTTCGAGAGAGACCGTGTTTCCTCTCTTCTTTGTTAACGCAATACACGGCCATAATTTGAACTCCATTTGAGAGGCCACTTTACTCAATCGCATGGGAACAGCGACTCAGTGTCGTAAAAAGTGGAGTTACTCAGTCTATTAGTGACTCCACTTTATACGAAACTAAGTCGCATTTCCTATGTGACAGAGTAAAGTGACCTCTCAAATTGAGTTCAAGCGTCTGAGCGCACCGGTATTGTAAGTCGAAGCTTACTATCTCTTTCATTTTTCGAATACTTTTTCAAATGGACGTAAGTATCATTTCGACAAAAATGAGAACATAAACATTGATTTTTATTTTTATTCCTATTTGAAAGCCAGACATGTTAATCCCATCATAATTCCATAGAACGGCTCATTGGTAACATATATTACATCACTGTGCTTGAAAATTACACTAGGGCTGGAATTCATGTTTCATTCAGAAAAATGTAATTTACAACGGTCTGCAATAGAAAAAAATAATACGTCAGATTGATTAATCAGTAGGATAGATGGCAAGTTACTTTCGTAAAAATTATACGCCATTCTGCGAATGCCAATTTCGTTACGTCAAAATGTTATACTTCTCACGGTATGATTTTTTTCGGCAACAAAACTTTGTAAAAATATTTTTATGAAAAATTCAATTTTTACTAGAAAAAAAATCTAAATTATAATGCCTTTTACTAACGCGCTGTTTAGAGGAATTCAAATTATATAACAATGTTTCGCAAATTGCTTTTCAACACAAGCGACGTATCTTCATTATACCCAAAAAGTGCAAAAGTGATGTGACACCGTTATGTAAAAAGTCAGCAAAAACCTTCAAGAATAATCCATCAAAAAGTCCGTCAAATATGGGCATATATACATGATTTTCTAATAACATGTCAAAAACAACGTGTTTACTTACGTCGATTCGAATAAGAACTACCACAATAAGAACAACACAATGCCAATCCAAACATCAATGACAAATTAAAAGTTTGGCTGTGTAAAGGGTCACCCACAATTGATACATAGCGGATGCGTTGACGTAAATTTGACAGAAAAGCTATGGGAAAACTGTCAAATTCACGCAAACGCATCCGCAACGTATGAATTGTGGGCCAGCCATAAGTCTGTCGCATAATCTGCTAGTAGACGAGTTTGTGATCATTGCAATCGACATGTTTCGATTGATTATTTTCAAGAGCGGATCGGTGAAACGAAGGAGTGGGTTGAGAGAACTGACGTTTGCAGCAAATCGCGAACTTACCTATTTCATTTCGCCTTCGCATACATGCGCGGAATCGCACTCATACAATATTGTTAGTTTATGTTTATAAGCTGAAGAAAACAGTTTTACGATCGAAATGCAATTCGCATGCTCTTCATAAGTTCCTGCATGGCTATGAAATTGTTTGTGTCTAATGTTCGTTTCTAAAGGTTAGTTCTGATAAAGAAAAAGTAAACAGAGCGATTAACGTCTAAATATTCATTGACATTTCTTATTATAAATTACGTACATTTTCATTAAATATCCCAGATGTTGTTTAAATTGCTTAAAACCCGTCCCGTACCCTATATCGGTGAAACCACTATAATTGCGACGGATAAATCCAAGTGCTGCAAAGGTGTTGCGGAGGTTGTGCTAATATGCTCACATAACCGGAGTTTCGTATCTTTATTAACTACTGGGTCATGAACTGCTTGAACACGCTCTACAGCCTCTGAGCTGATGGTGTATTCAAATTATGTTCGGGATTGCCAGCGGGTTTCGAAAAATCGAAATGTATGGCATCAACTTGGTGACGATTCTCAATTTCTATTGCTAGGAAATTTACGTAGGACATCAGATTCGTCCTCATGGATCGCTTTTTAACATTACCATGTTGAAATTCAGAAATCAGCAGTCGAGATACAGCGTCAAAAGCTTTGTGAACGAATTTTTCAAACACCTTGGCCGTACAGTATAAAATCGAAACACCTCTGTTATGTTCAACGGAATGTTTGTTACCAAACTTGGTTTCAAAATCGGAGCTATTGAGGCTAACTTCCACGCTTCGGGAACAGTCCTTCACTGAGTGATCTGTTAAAAATAATCGTCGACAACATCAGCAGTGAGTCAGCCCATTCAATTTAAAACAACCGCGGTATCTTGCATGTGCCCGACCCTTTCGATACATCCAACTTTTCCAGGGCTGATAAAACTTCACGTTATCTCACAACTAGAGCAGATCAATTCAAATTGAAAGCAGGACAGGATCTACGACTGTCAGGGTAAAAGTTGACGCCATTTGACTGTGTACATTATCGAAAAAATCGGCAAACAGATTAGATAGCTCGTGAGGTGAATCGGTCGAAGTTTCGCTAAAAGTCATTTCGGTAGAGATCCGGTTGGATTGCTTACGGCTTCGAATGTACGACCAAAAGGATGGACAGTCTGCTCCAATCGTCTTCTTACTCCGAAATGCAGCGTCCTGGCAATTGGCGTAACGCGTTTAGAGCGACTGTAGATTGATCTGATTCACAGTATTCCGTGATCGAAAGAAAATTTTTCGAGCTTTTCGCACAATGTTACGGAGATGCTGTAACTCTGTTGTCCACCATGGTTGCTTAAGCGAATAAGGCCTACTTCTTTGACGTGGAACACACTCCTCCCTAATGTCAAACAATTTCTCATAAAACATACGTACCGTTTCATCCGTACCTATTGCACGAGACATTTCAGACCAATCGACATCGAAAATCGAAATCTTCATAATGTTCGAGTCACTAGCTGGTTGCACGCAGGAGGCATTTACGTCAATGCGAAGAACGAAACGAAATACAAAACACGGTACTTTTCGGTAGTTCCAGTTTCTGGGCAACATCGCCGATAAATTCGGATTTTGCTGCCGTACCAAATGCATTTGCGCACTTCTACTTGATTCGACGCAATTTTACTGAATGTAACTAGAATGTAAACATGTTGTGCCACGAAATAAACTGAAGAGTTTCAGCTGTCATAGTGTCAAGTGAAACGTTTCAGTGATCCGTGAATTAATTTAAAATCTACTCTGAGAGAAAAGTGACCGAATTTGAACGTGGACAGGTTTACATGATATAATAACATTTACAGAGTGTTTCCGAGATTCTCTGCTGCAGTTGTCCATCACCTCGAACTCATCACGCTCGGTTTCTTCAACCAGAAGATACATAGTCTTCGACGCATGCACCTTCAATCCAACATTTTCCGCATCTCGTTCCAGTTTAGTGTACTGATCATCTACCACCTGGAACATTCTGCCGACTATGTCCACGTCGTAAGCGAAGCAGATGAACTGACCGGATTTATTAGAAATCGTACCCCGCATGTTCAAGTCTGCACGTTTCAAGACACCTTCTAGAAGCAAAACAAACAGTTTGTATTTGCTTCAGCAATACGGTGTTGACTTCATTTAACTGTGATGAATGGACTGAAGCAAGCAAGCAAATTCAAACAGCATGAAAACAAATCACAAGTGGTTCTACAGATGTTGATATGGGATATGCTCTAAAAAAAGAGCATGTTTTTCGTTTGGTTTAGATCGTCAACCAAATTTATCGTCGCGGACGATTATCAATTGACGATGACTTTGTCAGGCTCGGGTATTGAGCGCTTTGCTCAAATCACATCACTTCGATCGCATCGTATCGCATCATTCGGTTGATTGACAATGCGAATACATCGGAATCATATTTAAACAAGTGAGGAATAGCAGAAGAGAAGGAAAATCAAAAAATTAGAGGTGGTTTACACCAGGGATATTAACTGCAAGGTTAACGTAGGACCGCGTTGGTGTTTCCCTTCATATGAAATTTTCTACATACTGAGCCATGGCTCACGGATGTCAGTTCGGGCTTAGTGAAAAATCTCTGTCGAATTTACCACTCTCGTACCAAAATGCACTATTTTTGATAATATGCAAACATTGTTTTCCGCTGGCTCCGGTATGCCTTTGGAAGCGGATGCCACCCGCGTGAATTATCGATTTTTTTGACCCATTCCCAACCTTTTCAGCACTTCCTTCTGGCTTGCAGATGAGCAAGTTATAAGTTGCAGTAAGACGCGTAATCGCAAAAACGAGGGTAACAAGAGAGCGAAAATTCAACCATGCGGGATATTCAATCGACATGAATATCAATGTAATCATTTGGATTCTTCATCTGGCGTTTCATACTGCTTACAAAAATTTCAAGAGAGAACGGACTTCATAGAAGCGGACTTCTTAACAGACAACAAAAGCAGCTGAGGGGGCTATGGCTGTATTTAACATGAAATCAAACCTATCCAAATAAAAATCAGAAGACAGTTTGAACCATTTGTAACTCGTTTTTAGGACCTGGAAAGGGAAAACCATATTTTCAACCTGTTCATATGCAGCTTTGTATGGGTGGAAAAGTAGGTCGTTTTTAAGTAAAAAGTTGAACTGCTTATACTGATAGCACTTAATTGAAACTTTGATCACAAACATTTGTTAGTTTCTCTTATCAAATGGTGAATAAATGAAGTCATTCTGTTTAGTCAAACGATAGTTATTAGCGTTCAAAAACCTCTCACTTTTGCGTAACGCTCTCATTTTTCAAAATTTTGAAATGACACCCGGTATAGAAAAAAAAAACTTAGTCCTACGATAAAAATTGAGCAAGTACTTATCACCGAAGCTCACGCATACGGCCGCAAAATGAACTCAATGTGAGAGTCCACTTTACTCAGTCGCATGGGAACTACGACTCGGTTTCGTAAAAAAAAAAGGGAAGTTACTCAGTCTATGAGTGACCCCACTTTTTACAAAAGTGAGTCGTAGTTCCCATGCGTATAAGTAAAGTGGACACTCACAACGAGTTCAATTTGCGACCGTGCATGACGAAGAAAGAGCCTACAACGACCGCGTTCAATCGTTGGTGAGCAGCTCGGCAGGCGTTGATCGTTAAAATTGAGAGAATCAGCACAACATATAACACATCCTCTGTTCATTCGATATTCTCTAATAGTCTTCGATGAACAACCTTACTTAACTGTAAGCGAATCGTTCATTCCCCTGTTGGGTGTAACGAAACGATCAATATTATTGTCCTTGTATCTTTCTCGAATTAAATAAACCCCTTTCAACGAAGTGAAAAAGTAAAGTCCTTCAAAACTATGCGATCATCAACTTAACCCATACTGAAATGATAGTGGTACTTTAAACTAACTGAAAATGTTATTTCTAATTACTGTATAAGTTTATAAGTTATTGCCCAAGCGATAAGCTCGATAATCTTTTCAATAAGCCGACCCCTCTGACAGCTATCTATGAAAGGATACCAGATCATAACAAAACAACTCGAGTTAAAGCTACTCCGTTTTGCAATGGGAACACTGCTCTTATTCAAACTGCAGCTAATCCACATTCACACACTCAAAAGCCACTATCTGGCATTCAATTTACATGTCATTTTACAAATCGACTTGAATGGATGGAAGTCAGTTAAATTAAATCGGAAAGTGAACTTCACCACCCAACCTTGATCCATTTCTGTACCTTCTGTTCGCTAAACTTCTATTTTCATTCACCAATCTCTCCGACACTTCCTAAGTCTCTAATCCAGAGCACAACCACCCACACACACACACGGAACCCGGATGCTCCATATCCAAGCCAAAGCCAAAGTACCAGAACGCGTGGTTCTGTCAACTGTGTGACAACATTTCACACCAACTCTGCAGCATCGTGTGTGCAAAATGAAGCAACAGCGAAAAAAGCATCAACTTCAATGGAAAAAGTTCTGCTTATCTCTTCAGCCTTCACCCTCCCTCCCATCCCATCGCACCTTCTGTCGCCATGATGGCCAAGTCATAACCGCAATTTGTTTTCCCTCACCCACCGTTTGCCACCTAGAAAACCCCGTCACTCCGACTGAGCATATCGATTTCACCTCCGCTCCAGCCGATCCGGTCGCTCGATGAGTGTCTCTCCGGAGCAAAGGAAATGATCGAATCATCTGGTTGGGAAAATTTCGTAACAACTTTTTATTTGCGTTTCTCGTTTTCATTCCTTCCAACCTTATTATGATTAATTTAATGCCATCAATTTTCGTTGTTCGTGCCCCGCTACCCAGGGCCCCCGGTTCTTCCCTTTTTGCTAACTCACTTCAAACTTTTAACCGAACGCAATCGAACTGAACTGTGAAGCAGCGAAGTGTGGCGAGGATCCGTCGACGAGGAAACGCCTTCCTTATCCATCCGAATCCTTTTTGGAAGATTGTGTTTATTCTTACTTTTATTTTTTTGTGTGTATCAATGCCTTATCGTTCGGGGAATTAACAAACGACTTCATTAGCGCAATCAATGGGCCGGGAAATTGATACAAAATACAGTGTTGTAAATAGAAGAAGAAGAAGATAATGACCTTGACGAGAGGAACAACCTGAAAAGGAAGCGGTTTAGATGTTTTTTTTAGTTCTGAGAATGCTCGGATCAATCGCCCTCAGTTGGATAACATTTCCAGTGTGATGGGATTGGAAAACCAATATTTGGTCGAATTCAAGTGAAAAACTCACAACAGTGTCAAACGCCAACGCATCAACCAATGAAGTGAAAAGCTCTTGATTGCGGAGGGGGGCATCAAGTTTCAACTCAAAGCTAAAACATTTAATTGTCTCAATGCTTCAGTTTTATTTCTTCGTTAAAAAAAATGTCAGACTAAATCTGTCCACTTCGAAATTGGTTTCATTTGATGACTTGAGGCTATGTAAACTTTGAAGCGGACAATTTCTCCACTGCGATGATGAATGATGATTTGAGTTTATGCGTTTTACGAACGATAACCCCGAGTTCACAACTCAACGTACCGGGGATCTAAAAATGTCCAAGATTGTTTAAAGTGGTCATAAATACGATGTGACGCAACTGTCATTTTACATCAGGTAGTGATTAAAACGACGACGCAGTGTTACAAAAGTGGAAGGGGCTTTAAGGCGGTAAACATTTTTGAAGCACAAGGGTTGGATTAACGATGGGAGTTGCTTTATCATCATTCGGTCGAAAATGCGATTTACATCAAACAAAGATTCTCATACTGTTCTTTAAATTGGGGGGTAAAATTATTGAAAATAAATGAAGGAGTTCAGATGTCACCGTTTGTTAAGACTTGTCAAACCAGGATTTCTCATGTATAATGACAGGAGGTAACCTCTATGAATTACAGCATTTTTACAAAAATGCTTGAGCCAGTTAAAACCAGGACGCAACAAACAAAAACAGATCTTAGATGAAATTAATGAAAAAAGAAGTACTTAAAATGAAGGCAAGAAAATAAAGCGAAAAAATTACTGCGATTTCGTTTTGATGAAATCTTGAGCTCTTTTCGAATACGACTCTTCATATTTTGGACAATCTGTTGGCCATTTAATCTCTGTTGCATCCCAAAGCACCTTTTCATTGATCTTCAACATCTAATATTCCTCTCACCCTATATTGCTCAATTAAGCGGAATTGAGAGAAGTTGGGTGGATCATTTTCGAAGAAATCCACCCCATTGTCCCGATACCACTGTAGGACTTCTTCGCTATAAAGGCAGCAAATCAGCACAAAACAGTACAGATCCATGCAGCTAAACTCCTTTTTACCGAATGCGAATTGCTGTTTTTTTCGTTTAACACCTGCCAGAAGATTTTGTACAGTCTCCTTGTCCATTTTATTCACCACAGACCGCCAGTTTGCCTTGAACTATTTCTCGCTCACACCAAATTTTTGACTCTTCTTAAGGTTCCGCTTGACGATGGCCCAATATTGTTCGATTGGGCGGGGCTCTGGCGTGTTGTAACCCTCCTGTCTTTGGGCGCCACTTGGACGTTGTTGGCAGCATACCACTCCATGGCCTCTTTTCCGTAATGGCAGGATGCCAGATCTGGCCAAAATAAAACGAAACAATTGTGTCGCTTCAGAAAAGGCAGTAGACGTTTTTGTAGGCACTCACTCAGATAAATTTCCTGGTTGACGATTCCAGTCGCAATGTAAACGTTGTTCTTCAAGCCACAGAGACAGATAGCCTGCCACACCAGATATTTCTTCACAAACTTTGACAGTTTAATTTGCTTGAAAATATCTGCCAACTTTCTTAAAAGTTTAAAGTCTGCCTTGACGTAAGTTTCATCGTCCTGTACCACGCAATCAAACTGCGTCAGCATCGTCGTGTACAACTTTCGCGATCGTGCTATGGCCGACGTGTTTGTTTATCATCGCAATTTTGAGTCATCACTTTCTTGTAAGTCTACAGTCCAACTCGTTTTTTAGCTCTATCCACGGTTGAAGGCGCCACTCCCAGCATCTTTGCGACATCTCGGACGGAGAGGTTGGGGCTCCGCTCGAAACAGCGGGCAACTCTTTTTGTCGTCGCTGTGGCCTCTGGCTTTCGATTTCTCCCGATCCAGCTTTCCTGGCTGTCGACAAACGTTCACCGAACACTTTTAATACGTTGGTAACAGTTGATTAAGCCACGTTCAACAATTTCGCCAACAATTTTGTCGTGAGAGTAGTTTGGATTTTCCCCTTGCACGTACACAATTTTGATGCGTTGCTTCTCTTCCTTCGACGACATTTTGATAACTGAAGTTCCAATCTCAAAATCAAAATAGAGGCATGATGCTACACGCACACATCTTCAATATGAGGGGTGTGCAAAATTGTTTAATGCACGATGGAAGGAAATGCGTCTAGTTTAAGTCGACAAAATTTTGATCGAAACACCCTTTATAACCAAATTTAAAGTCTTTGCAGTCTTTATGCATAGCAGAGTACCGATTTTAAGTTTCTGGTAGAGCTAATACCAATTGATGACAATTGCCTTTACTTACATACTAGGATCGGATGCTCTGAATTAATCTAATACGATCCTTTTGATGTCGATTTTCGATTTTTGAATTGATCCTATGACCCATACAAAAATCAAAGAGATCCTTCGTTTGTTTTGATCATTTCGTTCTTTGGAAAATGAACAACAATCAAAACGTTAATCGTGCATGCTAAAGAGGTCATTAATAAACCCCGTAGACTTTGAGAGGGGGGGTCCTCCTTAGCTCGGTCAGTAAAGGCGCAGCTACAAAGCAACACAATGCTGAGGTGACTGGGTTCGATTCCCGGTCTGGTCTAGGAATTTTTCGTTAAGGACTTCTCGACTCCTGGATATTATGATTGTTCCTGCCACACAATTATACTAATGCAAAATGGTACCATGGCAAAGCTCTCAATTAATAACTGTGGAAGTGCATCTAGAACACTAAGTTGAGAGCACGCAATAAGCTTATTGTCAGAGCAATAAGTTTGAAATGTTAAAGAAGAAGAAGAAGTCTTTGAGAGGGTGGGGCTCTGACCAATCTCTACGCTCCATACAAAGTTTCAAAATATGTGAGGGGAGTCTAAGATTTTCAAAAATTCTCATGTGAGTTCATCAACGGGTTCAAGCTGATGAACCTGATCCAAAAGGTAGAAGGCTAAATTTGGCAAAAATATCGTAGTGAAAATATAAAATAAAAAGTAAGGGAGAAGGTGCCAACTTTTTTTGAACCAATATTGTGGCTGTATATGTTGAGTGAACGCAAAAATGTAAATATGTTGAGAAAATTTGAAACCTTGGCGAAAACTTCATGTTTCATATCGTCAGCATTGGGTGCGGGGCTAATTCCTGTCGCCAATCGCTATTGCTCAGTCGTATTTAAACCGAATGATTTAATTTTTTAAAATGACTAGTCTCTATGTGAAACTATTCATGAAAGCATTTGAAGTCATTGTCTTGTACAGCTGAGTAAATAGTCTCATCAGAGATGAAATCATTTCGATAATGTTACGCCAGCTCTGAGATTGTACCTTCCACAACCGTAGAGCTCATCTGGTTCTTGTACAGCTGAGTAAAAGGTAGTCAGAATCAAGAATCAGCAAGGAGTCAGAAATGGCATTTCGCAACAATGTTACGCCGGCGCGTGAGATTTGTACCTTCCACAACCATAGAACCCATAGCTCACCGCAGATAAAACAAAGTGCTCTTTTATTCGAAGGTAAATGGACAGAGTGGAAGTGTGCGCCTGTGATGGGATGGCTTGGAATGAGTAAATCACTCTCTCTTTTAAAGGACCGCTCTCACGTGCTCTCATCTCTTTTCACCCTAGAACACTCGCCTGCGATTGCTGCCGCGTACACTTGTGTGAGAATGCGCCAGCGCTCTTTCTGTGATTCGCTGGGGTGTTTGATAGTGAAAATGTCGTCTGAGTTGTAGAAAATGTCCGAAAAAAGTAAGAGGGAAGAAATATTCTTCTTTATTTCTTTGTTATGTAGCGTCAAAGCGAATTTACAACCACTGCCGTATCTTAGCATAAGAGCCCACGCCAGTGAGCTCACTGGGGCGCACGCATCAGAGAATTTATCTGCATTCGTCTCTGTGAGCTCTTCTTCTCACTCTAAAGCGATCGAGTGTAGTGTTTCACACTACACTCACTTTTTATTCATAAAAACCATCCTTTTCCTCTCACATGCGCTACCCGTATGTAAAAACGGTAGTGAATATGAGAAGAGCTCTAGTCAAGGTAGGAAGAGTGTGTAAAAAAACAAAATCTCACTTCACCACACTGAGCATATGGACACCACTGAGCTGAGTAATAGTAATAGAGTAATGGCACCTAGAGTTGATTACTGGTGAATTTGAATACTTTTCTATTGTTGATCTCAAATCGCATTAAAATATTCTAAATCATCCCAACATAAATGATTAAAACTAGTAAAAAAGAGAGCTCTATCCCCATTTTGCTGATTCCGGAAGCTAGCGACGAAATTACCGAAATCTGAAAAATTTAATCGTTGATAAAATTCGTGAGTTTTCAAAATCAAAGAAAAACTGATCCAATTGACATAGCTTTCTTAGTTTACCATGTTAACTCATTTTTCAGCAGTGGTGTAGCGTTATTACACCCCGGTTATTGCAGGATCGATGAAGTGAATGCTGATTTAGCGAATAACGAAAACAGCACATGTTGGGCATTGACAAAATAGTAACAACTCTGTGCTTGAATGAGTGACCATAGATGCTTTGTCAATAATTTCATGCATGGTCGAAATTTAGTAACATCAACATATTTCTGGTGAAAAACTGTATTTGTTTCCTTGGAGTATCCAGGTTGTCCTGGAATGGTCAATATGGTCATTCGTTCATTTAATGACTAAACGTAAATTGTTTACAAAAAGTCTTAAAGTTTGAGTCGTCGAAAGTCATACAAGGCTCCCCCGGACCACCTGAATTGCCCCAGAATGGTGAATATGGTCATTCATCCATTTCACGTTCCTCTACGTTCCTTCTACTCTTGAAAAAAAAACATGTAGCCATCTAAAGGAAAGTTTTGCCGAAAATCTGTATTTGTCCCCTCCAGGTTCATCCGGGTTGTTCCAGAATGGTCAATATGGTCATCGATTCATTTCAAAGAGAGAAGTAGACTACTCAACTAAAATCATGATACATTAACTAATCATGTTTTTTACTGTTTCATGAAGCACATAATCTATTATAATGTTTGAAATTGGAAATATCCTGGAAATATCCAACTTCAAACATTAAAATTCATAACATGCTTCATGCAACAACAAAACACATGATTAGTCAAATGTATTTGAGTCCATAATAGGGATTCCATCAAAATATGCTGTTAAGAGGATCGCATACAACACCTTACCGGGTTTCTCTCTAAGGCTGTTAAAGTTAATGAAGACGAGAGAAACAGCAATAGTGTTTTTCAAAATATCTAATTGGAAATTGATTTCTGTCACATATAGCCTTTGGGAAGTGTAAAACAGAAATTTTTCATCACTAGAACTGCTCTGTTCCATTGCACAGTGGTGCAAAATACAAATTTAGCTGAAAAAATACACAGATGAAAAGAAACATTGAATGTTCTGCGATATCTAATGCACATAAAGGGAATGTTAGATATGGCAGAAAATAATGGGATATTTAATGTAAATTCAAGCCAAATAACGCCTAAATCAAGCCTGTTGTATGAAAGATTGCATACATTGTTGTATGGCTCAGAAAAGACGACAACCAATTGCGTTGTTTACTCCTTTGACTTGGAAATAAACGAAGGAAAATTTTACGCGCTTCTTAAAATTAATTATATTTTTCTGTGTACGTTTTAGCCTCAGAAGCAACAATGTTCGTTGAAATATAAAACTTACCCTTTTATTTGCTGAAATAAAGGTAAACAGTCTTTAGTAAAATCACAACCCAGCTAATTTCAAACAATGTTGCCAACAAAACATTTTTGTGGCTTTTGGATTTTAGAATTAGAATTTCGATCAATTTAGTTTTAAAACAAATTTTTTGCTCTAGCTTTTTTACTTCAAATTTGTCAACAAAGTTTTCTCCAACTGGATTCTAGAACTTAAAAATATGTAACTTTTGACTTATAAATCTTGCCAATATATTTTACCATGAGTGAGTTATTTATGGCTTTCATAAAAATTACGCCCTTTTAAAATGTGTTTTAAATTTAAAATTTCGCCTATCTCCAGTTTTCATGTAATATGCAGTAATACAAAATCATTCAAATGCAGTTGAGAAATATTTTTTCTGTTTGCCTCAACCAAAGAGATCAGTATTTGAAAGAGGCCTATTTTGTACAAAAACCATAATAACTTTTGTTTGACATACGATAGCGAAGATTTTAATACCTCAAAAGATGTACCTTTTATTGTTCTAGAATCATTGGGAAGCCAACTTTGCTAAAAACAGTTGAAATAAAAAAGTATGACCCAGATAACTGATTTTATAGGGACACCCTAAGCTACATAGGAAAATTTGCTATTATTTAGTCATTTCTAAAGCTGCAGAAAAATTTACTCAGTACAAGTTGCTGAGTTTTTTGTTTTCATCTACTACGTTTTACAAAAATATATGTCTTTATTTCGGCAAATACAAAAGCTAGGATTTCGATTTCACTGATAATAAGGACCACCCTAGTTTTAATTCACATCAAAATAAGCACCTTGTTATTAGAAACAACTTTGTCGGAGACAATTTTGCTCCAAAACTTCAAACTTTGGCTGAAAATGTATCTTTCCATTTCGCATGCTGGGTGATTTTTATAGAAAGTTTAAGAATTTTTAAATTCTATTCCGTGTCATCACCCCGACACCAAAGAATTTACGCTGGAAATTGCTTTATCGTTAATTCGTCAAGACACGATTTACTTCAAAGAAATATTTTCAGATACTTCTCCAGATTGGGATAAATTGATTGTCGGAAACCACGAAATCAAAATATTTATGATAGAACGATTCACCAAATTTCAGTGTTTAAAATAGGTCCGATGCTCCAAAGTTCCATCTAAATTTGCCAGTTAATAGATTGGAGTGGTAACAAATGCAAAGACCGAAACGACAAAACTGATATGCTAATGATCATGAACTTTCCAAAAGTTAATGGTTCTCTCGGAATTAAAAAAATCATTATGCAACTTTTATCCATTATTGGAACCTCTGGTGGACACTTGAGACGGTCAAATGATGCTTAATCATCGGTTTTCCCAAGGGACGAAGAAACAATCAAGGATTTGTGAACGGTTTGCTAATTTTCTTCCATCTCGACTGGAATTCCTCTGACAACCTCACAGCTGAGCGCATGTAAACAATTCACTCTAAAGAGAAATACGACAAAATTTAGTTGATTTCAGTCAAGAATGAACAGACTGAATTATCAATTATCGACTCACTTATAAAATTTCTGAAAATTATTCTTTGTTTCATTGTAGGAATCTAAAGATGGTAATTATTGAAGTCGCTAAAGTCATATAAGATATGATCAACCTCAATAAACTGCTAAGAATGCGACATTATTATTTTTTGGCTGCTCACTACCCAGGTAACTAATAAGCAGTTCCAAAGCGTCTTTACAGAAGCCTTTAATGTAATTAAGTCACCTTAAATGCAACATAAATGCCACTTTTCGATCATCACTTGTTATACAGCGTGCCATGTAAACGATACTTAAGATGCCGCCACGAAATCATGGATTGCTCTTCTCAAAGGCAAGAGAATTGAGGCTAATCCGCTGCAGAAGTTGGGTTATGAAGATCCGGATCACTAGCTCAGCGAAATTCTTCAGAGAACACTTTGATTGTTGTTTTTTGTATTCTCCCATGCGCGAAGGTAACGATCTTTGATGAATGAGTTCAATGCCCTGCGCTTGTTTTCAAACGTGTATCTTTCAATTTCAGAGCCTGCCTTTGCCCTATACGGAACTATCAATACACTTTCTCTTCATGTCTATTCGTTCTAGCAATAAATTACCGTCCACTCCTAGCGCTTCGCATGGAGATGAGAAATTATTTGCTTCTGACAAACTTCATCTTCAGAGAAATTCAGGGCAGTTCTTTAGAGAAGTTATTGCAAGTTCAGTAGAGAAATTCGGGGAGGTTCATTAGAGAAGTTCTTCGGGGAGGTTCATCAGGGAAATTCTTCAGAAAATCATAGACAAGCTCTTCAGAGCAGTTCGGGGAATTTCTTTAGAGGAAATCAGGGATTTTTTTCAGAGAGCTTCAGATAATTCTAAAGAATTTCCGGGAAATTCTTCCGAGGTATTTTAGGAAAATTCTTCAGAGGAACTTCTGGGAAGTTCTTCACAGCAATTCAGAGTAGTTCTTCCTAGAAGTTCAGGGAAATTCTTCAGAGTTCTTCGGAAATGTTCTTCGGAAAACTTCGCGGAAGTTCTTCAGAAAACTTCGGTGAAGTTCGTCTGAGAAGTTCTTTAGGGAAGTTTCATGGGATTCTGCAGAGATCTTCGGGAAAGTTCTTCAAAAATCTTCTTGAATGTTTTTCAGAGATGTTCAGGAAATTTCTTCTGAGAATTTCATGGAAGTTCCTCTGAAAAGTTCAGGAAAATCTTTTAAATTCTTTGCTTTATTATTCGCATGCACTGGTTCTTTGAGCAGCAAAAAATAAATGAAATTGAAATGACAGGTTTATTTAAAATATTATTTAGAAGAGGAGTGGCTGTCAAATTCACGTGATTTTGAAAAAAAAAATGGAAATTTTCCAATTGTGGAGGACCGTTTGACGGAAAACACGTATTAATGCTCCTGCAGAGAGCGTTAATGATTCTTTAAAAATAAAAAGCAGATCAGTATCATTATAATGGCTATGGGGGATGCTGAATACAAGTTTATGTGTGTCAATATGTGAGCAAACGGAAGGATCCGAGATGGTGTGGTATTTTTCGATTGCTTTTGGAGAATCTGATGCAAAATCTTTGTCTTCTGAGATGTTTGTTTCGGCTCCGATGGTGGGCATCAACGAGAAGGTCAGTTTACCCAAATTAGTGGCCCAGAATAATTTTTGGTTTTTTAAGTTCCGTGGGTTCCGGACACGATTTTCAGCGTAGTTCGAGAGAAGCGCCATCTCGTCATATGATGACTCTTTACGCTTCAAATTGCACACTGCTGGCTTTGGTTTTGATCCACTTGGTATCAAAACAGGTGATATTACAATGCAGTCAGGGATAAAAATCAAAGGTTGAACATCGGAATTGAAAGAATCGTAATCTGTGTCTCAACATTGTCATCTTTAAAGTACTTAGTACTTAACAAGGTATCAAAATTTCCAGGTCTAGACTTTCTTTGGACGAGGAATTGCAAAGTAGAATAATCATTTTGAAGTATACACTTCCACAGATGATCGGGATTAGTTGGTTTCCTCAACACAGGATGTTGCTCGCACAGCTCAATCAAGTGGAATTTTGTTTTCCTGGTTCATTTTTCCATTCAAAATACTACGAAAAAAAAATACTACTAGCAAAAAATTAAAACGATCTGTTAAAAAACTTCGACCAACAAACTTTGAGCTATTCCTTCCGGATGCAAAAGTTCATAGCCTACTTCTATAACATAGAAGCCATCGTTAGAGTGTACACCGACAACGGGCATAGCATAAAACTATCGCATGCAAGTCATAACTTTGAGCTATCACTACATAGTTTAGGTGTTCCTATGAACTATTACATAGTTTTCTAGTATATAGCTAACTATATACTGAAATAGCTGCCGATGGTGCGACACCTTTACATTGTGAGTGTTAAAGTGACCTGCCGGACAATGGAGCATTGCCGACTGTAACCATCATCAGTTACTTTTTACGACTCTCATCAACTCCAGTGATAATCGCAGATTGAGCATGCTGATAGAATGAGCTCAGACATTTTCATCATCAGCCCTTTAACGACATTGATTTTCACTGATTGCCACTCTGCTTGCCACTTAACCACAGGTGCTGTCGTATTTGATTGATCATCGTATATCCTCGGCAACAAATTCCACATCAAATAATAAATCAATCTGACATAATCATAAAAGATTGTCAGGAGCAGTCAACCCCATTTACAACCATTGAATTTACATTCATTGAAACCAGAGGCAAATCAAATCTCCTAAAACATTCATTTCCATCCAAGGAAGTTACTTTCAACAAAACCTGTAAATTAATATCCCAACGCACATCCCGCTGGAAGGGTACCATGAAGTCAGACCCCATTTTCTCGTAAGAAATATTGTCTCCATATGTTGTGTTTGGAATCCAGCAGCAGACAGGCCATGCCCGGAAAGAAAACATTATGTTACTGTGAGAAATGTTCAAAGTTTTTCTTCTCGAAACTGTTGCTCTAGGAGTGAAAATTAATTTACTTTTTCTGCTCCACTGTGAAAAGAAGGAACAACAATAAGCAGATGTGCGGAACGGATCGGTTCGGAAGAAATAGTAAATGAGGTGAAGCTGTACAGCAATTCATTCCGAGAAGAAGTGGGTTCCGAACCATTCACATATGCTTTGTTGCGACGAAAGTTTTCTTCAGCCTAAAAGCACCCGGATGCAGTGAACCGTGGAAGGAAAATGGTGATAAATCAAGCTGTTTAATGGTCTGCTTTTGAAGAGGAATTTGATCACCATCACCATTGCCCTCGCCGTCAAGCTAGCAGCTTCTCTATTGTTTCTTTGTTAGAACGAATCTGTGATTTTTGAATTTTTAGAATTCTTCTTAGTTATTGTACATATTATCGAATGAAAAAATAAACAGCAATTAATGCAGCAAAGCTCCAATCGAACGAAAATCGTTTATTGTAATTGAAATTAACTCAATGAATAAGTGAATAAGCTACCAGCATAAGCGTTAAATAGTTCTCACAATATCGGATCGGGACAGAAAACAAAAACTAACTCAAAAACACTCACCATTACTCCATACTGTTTAAAGTAAGGATAACTCCGAGTAAGTAACAGAAGAAAATATTCCATTCATATCTAACAAGTAAGACGTTGACAAAACGAAAATTAGCTACCATTAACCAATGAAAAGATTAAGAAGAAGAAAAACACAAACAAAGCAAAGAAGGGAACGAATGCGGATGTGCTTTACAATTTGCTTACGAATCTAACATGAAGGTGGAGCCACCAACATAAATATCAATATGGAAAAAAAAAACCGTAAGACCACCAATTCAACTAGATAAAGATATTTCTATTTTTCTTAGTTGTTTGTACCAAAACTATGTAAAATAAAATGAACACTCTAAACTCGACAAACACTTGTGCGCTCTTTCGTTAACTCAAAGCAAGATTAGATAAATATATTTCAATTGATGATAAACTACCATGCTAAGCAAAACAAACATAAGCAGGAAGCATTATACAGTTATTGAAGCTTCTTATCCCAGAATCGTCGTCAGAAAAGAAAATATATTTATACAAAGAAATAGAAGAAAAAAAAATATATCCACCAACTAAAACAAACACAAGAGTTACATTCAGTCTGACAGTCTCAAATATGTCACTAGCCCAAGTACCACTGACGAATGATAAATCTCGAGAGAAAAAAAAAAAATAACAGAAAACCAACAAATGCATAACATGTAAATACTCACAACGTTAAGGAAACCGAACAGCCGGAGAGCAGTCTTATTTGTGATTTTAAACAAAAAGAACAAGTTTGATAATAATTATTATTAAATTATAAACAAACAAAGAATGGAAGAAATAAAAACAATTTTAGAAAAATTGCTGAAAAAATCAACGGGTTTGTAGTTTTATTTGATTTTTTACTCAAGAGCAGGAACCTTCAACCTACAGTCACCACCAGAAAAAAGTGCCCACCTACCTTACCCCCCTTTTAAGTTTTGTTGTTTTGATGGCATATATATTATGTTCTTTTCTTGTCTGGTACATAAAAACACTTGTCCTGCAAATTCATTTTTTTCTTCAAGAAAGGTCAAACTATAGTATAAATTATGCATGTCAAAATAAAGTGCCCACTTCTTATTTTCTTTAAAAAAAAAACAAGTTGTAGATCCAGTCTGTTGAGTGATCAGTAGTTGATGTGTCCTCTCCTGGCCTTCAACAGTTTTTGCAAACATTTCGGCATACTCTCCACCAGATTCTTCAGGTGTTCTGGGTCAAGATCTTCCCAGGCGTTCTCAAGAGCTTGAAAATAGTTATGTTTGTTGGTAACTCCTGTCTTATCAACTCTTGAATCCAAGATGGCCCACAAATTTTCTATTGGGTTCAGATCTGGACTCTGTCGGGGCCATTTCATACGTTTAATATGGCAGGAACGCAAGAATGCCGTTGACTTCTTCGCGATGTGTTTTGGGTCATTATCTTGCTGGAACACAACTTTGTTTTCTAGCCCAGTTATAACCAACGAAACCTCCAAATTCTCACGCAATATGTCGATTTAGGAATCTGCTGTCATAATACCATCAATTTTTACCAAAGCACCAACACCCGGTCAAGAAAAACACCCCCAAACCATCACGGTCCCTCCACCATGCTTAACTGTGCCCTGGATATGTCGATCATGAAGCGCCTCTCCAGGTCTACGCCATACACGAGCTCGTTTTTTGCTGTTGAACAACTCGAATTTGGACTCATCAGTCCACAAAACAGTCTTCCAATATTCTAAAGGTTTAAAGCATGTTCCCGAGCAAATTTGAGTCGTCTCGCTTTGTTGACTTTGCTAATAAAAGGCAACTTCTTACAAAACCTGCTCTTCATACCGTGTTCAGCGATCTTTCTGCGTAGTGTACTGTCCAAGATCGGTTGTTAAATCACTTCCTTGATCTCCCTGAGGGTAACCTTCGGATTTTTCTTAATTTCTCGAATGATTCTCGCATCTGTTCGGGAATCTGTTCTACGTTTCCTTCCCCTTCCTGGGCGATCAGCTACTGAACCATAGATTTATACTTTGCGAAAAATTTGGTAACCGCTGCTTTGCTGTATCCATACTTTTCCCCAATCTTGCGATGCGATTTACCTCTCTCGATGTGACGAATAACACATTTTCGGATCTGCAATAGTTTTGCTTGCCACCGTATTATCCATGGATATTTAGATAACTCGCACTGAATCATTCTGACCGACAAGTGAAATCCGCGAGAAGATCAACAAACACTTGGAAACGTCAAAAAAAATGAATACGAGGGGCGTTTGGATGTGAAAATTACATACACATAATATATTTTCAATTGAGCACTTTATTATGACACACCAAATTTACACCACGTATGGTTCAAAAAATAATTTTGCAAAAATGTGTATTATCCATTGCAAAAATACACATGCATCTTTAAAATAGTAATATTATCATGATTAGAAAAATATATAAATACGATATAATGAGTTTTTCTATGACTTTAAAGATGAAGTGCGTTCATGAGAAAAGTAGGCACTTAATTTTGGCGGTGACTGTAAGCCAATTAAAAAATAGCGCACGTAAATACATTCATTCAACAAGCTTGGCAGTCGTTTCTGGTGTGATTTTGTCCCATTCAGTTGCAATTACTTGTCGTAATTGCTGAATTCTTGTTGGATATTGTTCTTGAACCTTGATTTTCAAAATAGACCACAGATGGTCTATTGGATTAAGGTTAGATGACTGTGCCACTCTAAAACGTCGATTTTTCGTTCGCTGAACCATTGCGATAACAGTTTTGACCAGAATGTGTATCTTTGACTAATTTTCAATTTCGGACGGTTACTGGAAGTTTTCGCTTCAATATATCCAGATAAACTTCCTTTACCATTATTCCATGAATGAATTCAAGTTCTCCAACAGCAGACAATGCCATCGAGCATCAAAGCATGACCCTACCTGCATAGACAATGAATGATGTTTGACTGTCGGCCTTAAACACTCCTTTTTAAAGTTTTCACCGGTCTTCTGACATTTTTCTGTAATACCATCAGACCCAAAAAGCATTATTTTAGCCTCATCTGACTATATGATCTTCTTCCAGTCAGCAATTGTCCCTGAAATCTGCTGTTGTGCCCTTTTACGCCGTTTTTTTTAATGTTAAGTGATCGCCCTGATCGAGAATTCGATCCTTAGTTTCTCAGCTCAAGAAGATATGTTATCTTACTACCAGTTGTTATTGTGATAATAGAGGGCAGTAAGACTCTGAAATTGACACAATTCAAAATAATCATAATGGTTAATTTGAAAATGAATTTCTAATGTTGGATGATCACTTGCGATTTCAACCAAGCTGCCTTGGAAACTCAAACTCTAACGAGTATCAAGATACTAGTAGCCATAAAAACATAACGAGTTGATTTGTTCATTGCTTTCATTCTAATATCTGGGATTTTCAAAACAAGTGAAATTCATCTACATGGATTCGAAATGCTTTTCATAGCCTTCGATAGAAGCATAGCATAGCATAGCAAAGCATAGAATTTTCCGACCATACATAATCCTGGGTTGGCTGTCGCAGAGACGATGGAAGCGCCAAAGGAGCTGCCTTGGGTCTGACAGGCTCTTCATCCATCGATCTCTTTGCACAACACCTGGCCACGTCCTAGTGATCAGCAAGGGATGGGAGGGAAGTATTCATTAGATGTCTACTTAAGAAGATGCTGAGTTCTGCTGATGCTGAGATGCTACCATCATAGACATCTGGAGTTGAAAGTTGGGATTGAGCCGGACGCTTTTTTTGGCGAGAAAACGTACTCATATTTATGTGTATGTAGATCGATGGGAGTGACGAAGCTAAGAAAGTTTATGCACTGCTTTATTATCCGCTTTTCTGGACTGCAACACAGGTGTTTCCTATTTGTATCGAGGCTCTTCTTGCGTGAGAGCTAGTCTGTCGGTTGGGACATGAACACTAACTCTTGTCCTAGCCTATTATGGCTCATGGTTATAGTACCATTACTCGCTATCTGGAAAGAGAGAGAGAGAGAGAGAGAGAGAGAGAGAAAGAGAAATGCTTCTATCTGCAACGCACGATACAATGTGCTCCTACGAACCGTACACATCCAGGAAAATTGATGGCTCCAGCGAAGTACAAACAGACATCTGCACATCACATTCGTTTGGCAGCACAAGTATCAATGACCTAGGATGCCGAAACCGATCCCTGTACTGACGCTTGAAACCTTCCTCAAACAACAGAACGAACACTCCTTCCACGCTCAACCGCTTGTACCGCTTGGAAATAGGTGCGCTCCACCTTGGTTTTCAAACTGGGAACGGTATCACACGCGACAAGCACAAACCACTCCGATGTTTCTGCGACTTCCAGGTATGCCTAATCGGTGCTGTCGGATGAAGACACAAAGCACGACCTAGCACCCTCTGAGCACCTTGTGTCCATCAAAGGGTTTCCGCGATAAGGATTTTTCCGAGAACACATTTTCCAGTTCAGTTCGCCTCTTCAAGACTCTCACTTAGCAGTGCTCATTTCCTGATTAGCATTAGCATTAGCATTAGCATTGACGTTTGCACACCTCGTGGGTGGAGCTATGATGAGGAATAATTCGTTGAAGACATTGCATGCCACCATTTTACGAACCCAGTTACTGATACGTTTCTTCACGCAAAAATCTCCACGAAGACACTCCTCGACCGCTCACCTGGCCACGTCCGTGCAACCGTTGGTGATAGGGAGGATTTGTTATCTACCTTAAGAGGACACGGGGAACCCACGTAGACTTCAGTAGATATCAAAGGAAAATGGAAATGAATAGTCGGAGAGAATAGATTAAAAGAATGCCCTGTTTGGTGTACAGAACAGAAATTTAATCTAAAATGGTCGTTGGGAGTATCTAGTCTAAGTAGGTTAAGTGATGCTCCATTTCTCTTCAAAACGGTTGGAACTTTAGCATTAACTATAGTCCTAGCTCCTTATAGCTTATGGTTATAGCGCCATTACTCGCTCTCTGAAAAGAGAAGAATTTCTGAAAATATAAGAACGGATAGTGAAAGAGAACTAGTCAGAATGAAGCCAAAAATAATATATACTGTCACACTCAAAATCACTTCCAAATTCTTCATTCACAACAGCCTCTTCGATGAAATCAGCTTCACGAAAGTGGTGAAAGAACAAACCTTTTACCCACATAATCTCTTCATATTAATATAATTGAAAGTAAAAAGGAAAAATATGGAAAGAGCTCACCAATATTTCAAAGACGTCCGCGTTCCGCTTTGTAACCAAAGTGATGATTAGTCGGTTCGTCAGCTTCTTAAACCAGTAGAGGTGTTCTCTAAGCCAAACTTCCCCGAGTGGCAGATATGGCTGATTTTACACCACTACCCCTCATATTATTAAATAATTTATAGATATCTTTCCACACGAGCAAGTTACTCGCCAAATCATTTATTTTTTACCAAACTTTGACATCTTCTGCTTCCTAACGTTTTCAGAAACATCGAACTTATAATGAGCAGAGAAGAATACGTCCGGAAGTGCCGAATTCTGCTGTTGTGAGTCCGTCACCATAATGGACAATGCGGTTGTCACAGATCAATGTAGAGCCTCGTGCACGTGATTTCCACTGCATTAAAACACAAGTTACGTGATATCTACCATTCCAGCTTCCTGCGATGAAGATACGGATCTTCGAGGTACGTGCTCAAAATTATCTGACACTTCGCTGTTCTTCCGACTCCATCTTTGCAACGATTGCACAGCTAATGGGCTATAATGTAATGTAACCGAGATCTGTCAACGACAACCGGCCTATTTGACCCTCTAGGTTTCTTGGGACCCACAGTCCGCACTGACCCGCCAATTCCCCCCACACACAAACACATTCAGCGTTTGCGGGCGTGCATGTCAGACGCTGCTTAGGTTAATGTTTTAAGGTGATGGGGGTGGGCTAAGGTTGCATTTTACTACAATGTTATTTCAAGTTCGTATGGCGTTTATAAGGCCATCAGATCACCAGAATTATTTAAAATTATCTGTTCAAACTCATTGCTGCCCTTGTCTTCTCCTTAACTACATTCCATCACTACAGTCAGGTTACCAGATGCACTGGTATAAACGCCCTTGTATAGTTGCTCTTCCGGGGAACCTGGCGAATGTTACCGACGGGCAACTGTATTGATAGTTCGGTCTGAGCTTCTCCTTTTCTTATTGTAAATGGCCCGCCAGGAGACCAGCACTAGCAAATGCAAGACACAATCCGGGGAAAAATATAACTTTCCTCCGCACCTACATAGCACTAGATCCCGTTTCACGTCTTCTTATTTTATACAATTTTGCTGAACGAAATTGCGGTCGTTTTTTCCAAATAACGTCACCTCCTTATTCCTAACACACACACACTGATTTATAACATATTACAAACTTTAATTTTTCGAACGATAAATGAATTTGCTACAAGCGAAAATAACGTGACAGCTCACGAAAAACGCCTTAGCAGTGCTCATTTCCTGATACACAAAAATCACTTTGCACAATGTTCTTACGCTTCAAAATCTAGCAGTTTTTACTCGACACAAGACAACGGCCAGCTAAATTTAAGTCCGGAAGAAGACAGTGGATTATTGATGACTTTCCACAGACAGTCATATGAAAGCGATCTTGAACTGAAAGCTAGGTCAAATTTGCTTTCTTGAGCAGGAGGTTAAGGTATGCTTGTTACTTCCCAGTGCAATATGGTACGAATTGTCAAATTTTGCGACAAAAATCGTTAACTCGAAAACCGTTTACTTAAGACACATTATGTCTTCGGAAGATTCAATTTCAAACATAAGATCTATACTTTGGTTTGGGTGATGACTAGAGTAGTTCTTTAATGTTCAAAATAAATTTTTTAACTTGTCCCTTACATTCATGAAGGTTACAGAAGTGGCACATATCATTCTGAACCCGACCAATGTTCTTCAAATGATATCTGTTCGGACAGTGCCCTGTTACTAGGCCAGTGTATGTACAGAGAGCTCTCTTTTGAGCTCTAAGAGCTTTTTGGTTTTATTGGCGTTTGGACTTATAAATCTTTTTGAACTAGATCCTAATATAGCGAGATAGTCTGCAATTGCATTCCCTTCAATGCAAACCCAATACATGTTTACTGAGTTCGTTTGACACAGTAGTCTCAATGACAGAATACATTCCCAGGCAATTTTTGCTGTACATTTATAAAAAGTGTTCCGATAAAAATTTAGTCAAACAGTAATGTGTGTGAGTCGATCAAGGTTTTTATTAATAGGTCAAATTCTTTTTCTTTTTCAAGTTCAGTTAATACAGAATACAGGAGAAGTATTCAGCTATGCTTCCTTATAACCGACTGCGAATTGCCGGGTCTTTTGTTTAACACCTGACATAAGATATTTAACAGTCTCCACTTTATTCGCCGCAGAACGTCAGTTTGCCAGCTTTTTGAGTCTTCTTAAGGATCAGCTTGACGATGGCCCAACATTGTTCGATTGGGCGGAGCTCTGGCGTGTTGGGAGGGTTCTTGTCCTTGGGCACCACTTGAACTCTGTTGGCAGCATACTACTCCATGGCCTTTTTTCCGTAATGGCAAGATGCCAAATCCGGCCAAAATAGAACGAAACAATTATGTCGCTTCAGGAAAGGCAGTAGACGATTTTGTAGGCACTCGCTCATATAAATTTCCTGGTTGACGGTTCCGGTCGCAATGTAAACGTTGCTCTTCAAGCCACAGGTAAAGTTCTGTCCAGTTAGAATCCGCAATCACTTATTGTTTTGGAGCGGCACGGAAAGTGACCACTGCAAGAATTATTTTAAAGCGGTTTGTTTACCAGTGAGTCAAAAGTTATTCCAGATGAAAGCCGATAGGAGAGAAAAAAATCTGAACACCCACGTTGATAATTCAACGTGGTCCGCAATAAAAGTCTCGAAAACGTTGAAAATCGCCAAATCAACAGTGTATGATGTACTCAAACGTTTCAAGGAGCGAAAGAGCGTGGATCGAGGGTCGTAGTGGAACATATAACCGCAAGCTGAACCAGAAGGTGTTGAGATAATGAAATCGCACAAAAATACGCTGCTGCTCGCAGTACCGTTCGATAAAATTCTTGGTGAGCAGGATATCGTTCTTATCGAGCCAGCAAGCAGCCAAACAGAACGTTGAAGCAAAGTTTTGTCCTCAAAACTCGAGCTTGGAAATTGTACCAGCAGTTTTCTCATCAACGATGACACCAACGTCAAAATGAATTTTGGACAGCTTCCTGGCCAAAAATTCAATATGGCGATGGCACGTGGAGATGTTCATGCGAAGTTTAAGTTTACTTTTATGGACAAATTTAACAAAAAACTGATGATTTGGCAAGGAATGGCCTGCAACACAAGATATTTCTTTATGAACTTTGAAAGTTTAATGTGCTTGAAAATATCTGCCGCCTTTCCCCGTTTGGTTGCCGTATAAAATTCCTGTCCAGGTAGCTGTTTAAAGTCCACCTTGACGTTAGTTTCATCGTCCTGTACCACGCAATCAATCTTCGTCAGCATCGTCGTGTACAACTTTCACGATCGTGCTTTGGCCGACGTGTTTAGTTTATCGTCACGATTTGGAGTCACCACTTTCTTGTAAGTCGACAGGCCAGCTCGTTATTTAGCCCTATCCACGGCTTAATTGCGACATCTAGGACGGAGAGGTTGGGATTCCGCTCGAAACAGCTTGCAAGCTTGTCGTCACTGAGGCCTCCGGCTTTTGATTCCCCCCCTTCCCCCGATCTGGATTTTCTGGGTGTTGAAAAACGTTCACCAAACACTTTTAATACGTTGGTGATTGGTTGTTTTAGCCAATTTCAACAATTTCGCCAACTTGGCGTGAGAGTAAAATTTAGATGCGTTGCTTCTCTTCCTTCGACGACATTTTGATAACTAAAGTGCTAATCTCAAAATCACAATAGAGGAATGATGCTACACGCACACATCTTCAAAATGAGGAATGTGCATTTTTTTTAATACACGATGAAAGGAAATGCGTCAAGTTTAAGTCGACCAAATTTTGATCGAAATAGCGCATAATAGCGAAATAGCTGCCAAATTGTCCTAGAAAATACAAATATGTGTATATCTATACTTTGCTTTCAAACAAACTGTCCCATAGCCACTGACATTTGTATTCCAGGATCAAAGCTTGCTGCCCCAGTTTCCCTTCCAAATTTGGGCCATCTGTGAAAAATATGATTGAACCTTGGCGAACAGTAGACCCTCAGGTTTTCCAATCTGTACACGATGTTTCGCATACCTTGTAGGAAACGCCATAGTTGTCCTCCGGTTTCATCCAGTGTCCGTTCATAGTTATCACCGGTCCTCTTTTAAAATGTTGTAATTTACTCAGATGACCGGTAAGATCACCTTACATCATATGTCCTTTTCAGCGCATCCGAACACTTTTGTCCGCCTCTAATTGCACATATTCATCCAACGGCAGCAGATTTAGAATTGCATCTAAGCTGCGCATAGCTCCAGTTATAGCAGTGCATGCAAGTCGTAGAAGTTTTGCAAGTTTTGCTCATGCATTAACTTGCTTGGTTATCGCCTGTCACGCTAACGAAACGTACGTTATTTTTGGATGTAGATATAACAGATGTGTAGACCAACATAATCACTTTTGGTCTTAAGTCCCATTTCCTGCCAGTAGTTTTTTCTATTAAATAACTCCTGGATTTATTTCGCAGAAATGTTTGTTTGCCTATGCTTGCGGACACAATGTTACGTTTAATTCAATGTTCGTGTATAATTCTAAAGTAATTCAACGTACTGTGTAGTTCATAGATTTATATTGATCTGCACTCCTAACTCGTAGGACTTTTGTTCTGCTCTTCATGAACTTTTGTTATGGTGTTGTTTTGTATCTATGCAGCCTTACAGCAGTCGTCGGTAACTTACGGCTGTCCTCTTTATTGCGCGAGCCGTTTGCGGCTACGTGTGGCCGAGGTGATGCGCGTCTGTCAGTGCTGCCAGTCTAGCCGGATAGTTACGACCGTGATAATAACCATAAAGCACAAATAGCACAGTGAACAGACTTCCAAGCTGGAGTGCCCTCCGTGTGTACATTTTTGTAATTGCCATTTTGAAATTACAGCTCGTTTCCGTTAGTTTTGGTGAATCGTATGTTGATGGCACCACTTTCCTTGAGATTTGATAGCCTGTCAATTTAAGTTTGGTGAAACCTAGACTAGGCGACGTTGTTTGTCCAACGGTTTGCTTTTAAAAGTTTACACAGTAAATTGGGGAAAAAATGTTCGAGCCTCGATATCTGTTATCTGTGCTAATAGCTTTGCTCATCGCATAATCAAGGTGTGCATTTCAGTTCAGCTAAGCATCCAGAATTACGCCAAATATACAAAATTTATTTCCAGACATGCTTTAAATCCTAAGCACCGAAAGTTTAATTCTCTTTCCAAGTGGTAGAAGTGTTTTCAACAGGTTCTTAAACACGGGGTCAAAATTCGATGGTTTAAGAGTGAGAAACATATTTGGATGTTTTGGATGTTTTATATAAAAAGGATGTCAGAAACGTAAGTGTTTAAGACCCAAATGAATCCACCGATGGTGAGACTGTATTCTTCTTACACTTCTTCAGACATTTCGTATATTCAGTTTATAAAATTAACTATAAAGCAATCATGAACGTCTGCCTTTTGAACAGCCGCTCTGATGATTCTCTTTCTCCATGTATATGTGTGTGTCTGTGTGTCTGTGTCTGTGGCTTTGTGTACACTCATACACTTATTGACCGGCACTGTTTATATAGAACAAATCTGTTTATAGTTCCAAATTTGGCTATGTTAAATTACCAAACCAAGCACACAATTTGTATTATTTCAAAATTACGGTACTGTTACCCGACCAGGAAAAAATAACATATGAATACCTTGTTTTGATCTTGATAACTGGCATTGGTATTAAAGAGCTCAGATTAAGAGATAAAACACCTAAGAACTGCAAGCAAAATATCTCTCGAATAACTTAACTTGTTATTTTTTATACCTGGGAATACCTTAGAGGTACTATTTTGGTATTGTCTTACCTCAATTTGGTATTCGCATAGCATTGTGGGAACAATTTTATGGTATTATCCTTAGGTATTTCACCACTTAATCTGAGCTCTTAAATACCAACGTCACTTACCAAGTTTTTCGGTCCTGCTCGGGTATACAATCAGATACATCTCACCTACGGCCGCTTTCTTAATTACACTCGCTTATTTATTTGTAAACATGAAAAGTCTATTCGTACTAAGCTTCATGGACTCGTGACAAAATAAGCGCAAAAATTAACGTTGCCAAACCGCCAGTCTTCGCCAGTGTCTCCGTTTGCTGCTTCAGACAAGCAAATGGCCGTTGCTGCTAATAAAGGGTGATACGGTCAAAATTTGGTCAAGGGAAAACGCGTGTAAATTGGTGAAATAGTTTATTTAAAAAATCAAATTAAATTTCTTTTTCAAGTTCAATTAGTATAAAATTCAGGCAAAATATTCAGTTAGGCTTCCGCTTTTCCAAATCCGAATTTCCGGGCCTTACGCTAGACCCCTGCCATGAGATTTTGTACAGCCACCTTGTCCACCTTCTTCGCCGCAGAAAGCCAGTTTGCCTTGAACTGCTGCTCGTCCTTAGCAGTTTTTTTGGTCTTCTTTAGGTTCCGCTTGACAATAGCCCAGTATTTCTCAATTGGGCGGAGCTCTGGCGTGTTGGGAGGCTTCTTGTCCTTGGGAACCACCTGCACGTTGTTGGCGGCGTACCACTCCATAGCCTTTTTACCGTAATGGCAAGATGCCAAATCCGGCCAAAACAGTACGGAACAACCGTGTTTCGTCAGGAAAGGCAGCAGACGTTTATTCAAACACTCTTTCACGTACATTTCTTGGTTGACACTGCCGGAAGCTATGAAAATGCTGCTCTTTAAGCCACAGGTACAGATGGCTTGCCAAACCAAATATTTCTTTGCGAACTTTGACAGTTTCGTGTGCTTGAATATATCTGCTACCTTTCCCCTTCCTTTTGCCGTATAAAACTCCTGTCCCGGAAGCTGCTTGTAGTCGGATTTGACGTAGGTTTCGTCGTCCATTACCACCTTCAAAATGAGGGGTGTTCAGGTTTTTTAAATTCAAAATTGAAAGAAATACGTCAAGTTGATATTGACCAAATTTTGACCGTATCGCCCTTTAATCATCGATTCAATCGCGACAAACCGGACACTAAACACTAAAACTTAATAATTGATGTCCGGATGTCACAATACTACCACTAACAAACAAAAGTAAGCTGATGTTATTGCGGAGGCGAAACACAAAAAAAAAACAAAAAAAGTGGACTACCGACACTCATACATTTCGGGAGGGAATCGATTGCACGCCTATATCTATTTCTCGCGAAAACGACGCAGCAAAAACAAAACACGTCAGTTTTAAAGCACGGCTTGTTGCGATCGTCTGGTTGAATGTCAGAAATGTCTTGAAAATGCGGTTATTGCCTATAGTTTTTGAATTAAGTGAGATTTTAGTTTTTGGCAGTTGTCCTTGTCGGTTTTTCCTCGATGTCCTTGTCGGTTTATTTTTGTCGGCTTTATTAGCACAAAAATCGGAATTTGAAATCAACGGTGTTTTTTTAATTTATAAAGTTATTGTATAGCGATGAAAAGTGATCCAGGAGTTTTTATTTGTAAATATAGTCAGACCAGTTTTGTTTTTGTTTGATTGAATTGTAGTTCAATATTAAATTATCTTAATGATAAACCTTCCAGCTCAAACCTTCGTCGGCGTATGTAGCGGAATCATCATCAATGAGAATGTAAAAGTCAATGGAGACTTATAAAATGTTCGAGCATGCAGTTGAAAACTGGACCAGACATCAGATTTGCCATAAAGCGCAGTAAATTCGATCCTACAGTGAGTGGTTTTGAACTGCAACGAGTATCTTTTCATCTTATGATTTGTGTGCTCTCAGGTATTGTTTGGTATCTTCACGAAGATTGAGTTAATCATGAAGAAATTATAAAAACATGTTTTAAATTTTTGTAGCTTTAAATTGGCGCCAACAGAACTTAAATCTGTACATAAATAGCTTAGTATGTAATCAAAGATTAAACTGATTAATTACCATTTTAATACGCCGTAAAATATTGTTTCGTTTTAATATAAAAAAGAAACAAATAGCGTTATATGGAAATTTTGTAGCTTCGATTTCCTGCAAACAGAACTTAAATCGGTTTCCAAACGGCTGATAAGATGTGAGATTATTTGTAACGACCCCCCACTCATACACACAAACGCATGTGCTCAGTTCGTCAAACTGATTCGAATGGAATGATGCCAAAATTGAACGGGTACTGATTTGTTAATAAAGTGATAAAGCCACTACTATTTAAACATCAACATATGCGAACTTAAGGTAAATCCTAATGAAATTATTTGTTTTTATTATTCTATTTCGCTTTCCCAAAGTTAGTGGCATTTGATCTGCAGCTCAAGTATCTCCTTCGATTTTGAACGTACACCCCAGAATCATTCGCATAGATTACTCAACCGCAACACAAACATTCATCAATCAGTGCCAATTAAAACGTGCTATAAAAACTTTTTCTCCTGATTAAATAATCGTTTTAATCTCCCTCCTGAGCATTTCTCACCACTGCCATAGCCAATCTTCGATAAATTATATGATCCATTTCTCAGATCTCAAGAGTCGAATTTGATTTCCTTTCCAATCGCAAAAACTAAACAACATAAAATCCTCTTCAAATACACCGGCCACTTGAGTTCGCCACAACCAACCTGCCGACCTCCCGCACATTCCCTGAACTAGTTTGAGAAATATGAAGTGCTTCCAAAATGACCACTAATGAAGATTATGTTCCTCCACTTGCATCCGCACATTTCACTTGAGCTAAACCGTTCGGCTGGAAGAAGAAAAAAAAAGAATCACTTATCTGTTTCATGCTATTCCGCTGCCCACACTTTCGATCTAAGAGATCTCCACATTTTTCGTTCCTTCGCTTTGATTGCTCCGCTTCGCCATCTCAAGAGTCATTCCGTTCGTTCCATACATATGTATGTATGTTACTCCTGCTCAGCTCCGGAGACCCACAACACACTGGCCACGATTTTCACGCCCGCTTTGGCAAATGAAATTTTCTGGTGCTCTATTAATTCCTTCCACGCTTCAGTCATCCTGAAACGAACGAGGACGGCCATTGCTCTAATTTACACTTCTTTTCCATGTGCCGTGACCAACAGGACATAGCTACAGTGCATTTTCTCTCCTGCATATAAGACCGCCCGTTTTGAAATGGCAGTTTGATTTTAAAGTTCTGCCATTTCAAGCCGAAAGTGGCGCCACGTGTTGCTTCATCCTGTGATTAAATAAATTGTTCCCCATTATACTAATGGTGTTGAAAATGTATAAATTGAATACCATAAACCACTGTGCAGATGATTTTCTCGCTTTCCCAAAATCATCACCCTTCGATAATTGGTGGTCTTTAGAGTAAGCTTCCGAGTGCACTTGATGGAAACTTGCCAACAAGATGTGAGGAAGACGATGAAGCCCTCTCCTCGGTCAGAGTGCAGTTCCGGCTGCTGCTCGTCGTCTCATGCACGTTAATTTGTTTTCCTACAGCGGAAAGACTTGCGTATCTTGCTATGAGATCATCACGAGAGCCATTTTTCTAACCGAGATAGCTACAGCAATTAAATTAATGAGTTTATAAATTCATGTCCTTCGCTCTCGCCACGTCTGCTTTCTCCGACCTCCCTGGCAAGGGAAAATAATAATTACCAAGTAGTTGAAGTCGCGAGCGGCAACACGACTTACCCCAGAACCTAACACAGGGTCACACCATAACGGAGGAATTATGCCATAATATTTTTCCCTCATTGTCACAACCCGTGCCGCCCCCTTCAAGTGAAGTAAGCAATTCTCATGAATGCAAATTTAACGAAAAGCTCATTTAACGCTAATTTCCATGTGGTGGAATAATAATTACCAGCGCGAGACTTTTAACACTTTTTCCCACGGGCGATATTTGGCACCGGTCACGTAGAATCGGGAATAGGGGGGATGATTTTAATGGGAACTCTTCACGCCTGTTAAACCCGTTTGCGAGAGGAGAATTAAAGCACCGAAGAGGCAATTTTGAAACCATCTCCACTAATGTCACCCCGCTGGCTAACGATGTCAAATGGGTGTAATTCGGTAAGATATTGGTGAAGAGATGAACATTTTATTGTTCCATTAATTATTGAGCAAAGAAAAACGGCACGTTGTACAGAAAGCTTCAGTAGTTACAGTAGAGAAATCACAGAATCGGAAAGTGCATGTTCACAAGAGCCTTTACAGTCGTCCATCTTCGGTTTCTGTTTGCGTTCGGTGCTAATGGAAAGCAATAAAAGAGTAATTAATTGGAAATCGTCGCCATTATTCTGGGCAGAAATTGGAGGCAGTCGACGGGGGGGTCACGCGGTGGGAGGCGGCTACACTCAATTGATCAAACGTACCGTATAATTGATATAAGATAAATTTCCAACTGTTCGACATGGCCCCATATATACTAGGGTACATCAGCTGGGCATGTAGCTTGGAGAGGTTTATTACGGTTGCATGGCTTGATTTCACTCCGTGGAAGGCTCATCGACTTTGCAAATAATTAGAGGCCTTTAATTATATGGTAAACTATTTGCTGTCTGTATGCGATGCAAGCCATTTAAACTCAAGATTCTGAAGTGACGATGCCATGGTGGGAAGAGCTTGCTACCGTCTTGGGTAATACAGTGGGGAAAATAGCTATAAGCACATACAGTATGTAAAATAAGTATATCCACCCCTGCTTTAAATTTACAATTTTCTTGTTATCGATTCAAATATTAGTTGATAAAATGAGTGTTGTTATGCGTTTGGTCCATTATATAGTACCTACCATTATACCATTAAATATACTTGAATTAATCTTGCTCTTGAAAATCTATGCCACGATCAACAGAAAAGGAAGTAAAACATGCAAAAAAAATGTATCCACCCAAACATGCTTAGTACCATTTTGCCGTGAATTGAGCTGTTCCTGTCACTTTTTCGAATGTAAACATTGCATAAAGTTATGCTTTCGTAGTGTAGAAGCTTTCGTGAATCAAATTTGAGTTCTCGTGTTTCGAAATGCCTAAAATCGCACAAATTTCGCTGAGTATCCGAAAACTTATCATAGAGCATCACATGTGCGGTAAAAGCTACCGTCAAATTGCTAATATCGTTCAGATACGTAAAGATACGGTTGCCAAAATTGTTCAGAAGTACAAAAAGAGTGGTTCTTTCACACCAGAAAAGCGATCAGGGCGACCGGCGAAGACAAGTTCCCGGATTGACAGGGCTATCGCCAGAAAGGCGGAACAAGATCGAGGTTTGTCAGCTCCAAAAATTGCAAAGCAAGTTGAGAGTGAATTTTCTATCCATGTGAAGCCTCAAACAATCCGAAATCGATTGCATCTACAAGGTCTGAAGGGTAGAGTGGCAATTAAGAAACCATGGTTGTCAGCGAAAAACATTAAAACACGATTGAAGGTGGCTCGAGATCGTATTACATGGACAGTCGATGATTGGAGAAAGGTCATTTGGTCAGACGAGACTAAAATAATGCTATTTGGGTCTGATGGTATCACACAATAATGGTGCAGAACCGGTGAAAGTCTGAAAACCCAGTGTTTAAAGCCTAGTCAAACATGGTGGAGGTGAGGATTATTGCAACATCATTGCATTTAACTTAAAACTAACTGCTGTAGCCTTCAAAATAAATGCTTGGAGTTAGTTATCGTGCAGGTATAGTCATGGTTTGGGGCTCGATGACTTCGTCTGGCGTTGGAGAACCTCGAATTCATTGACGGAATAACGACAAATGAGGTTTATCTGCATACCGAAATGAAAACTTTCAGCAAGTTTGCGCAAAAACTGGTGCTTGGTGCGGAGATACGTTCCAGCAAGATGGGGATCCAGAGCACACATCGAAGATGGTATCCCAATGGTTTAAAGAAAATAAAATCAATGTTTTGGAGTGGCTACAGTACAGTCTCCTGACCATAATTCAATAGAACATCTTTGGTATATTTTGAAAATTAAGGTTCAGGAACACAAACCATCAAGCTATCTGGCAATTTTGACAAAGTTGTTGTAACTGAATGGGACCAAATCGCTCCAGAAACGACTGCTAAGCTTGTCCAGTCAATGCCACGACGATGTACGAAGCTGTCCTTGAAGCCGAGGGAGGCCGTCACACGAAATATTGAATGATTTTCAGGACTGCATGGTGGATAGGACATTTTTTGCATTATTTTTTATCGTTTTCTTCTTACATACTTGGTCTCAGACACGAACAGTTCGTGCTTTTATATATAATTATCGTTATTTGACTTTCTCTTTTATCCCTTGAGAAATAAACTTAATATTAAAAATCGTTTTTTAATGTTTTGGTGGATTATTTGAAGCAAATAGTGCCAAGTGAGAAGGGGTTGGATAAACTTTTTTTAACAGACTGTAGGCCTATTCAAAATCATGAGCTCACAGAAATAAGTGCTTGGGCGGTTTATCATTTTTAAGATGTTTTTCATAAATTTGTTATGGCATTCAGACAATAAGCTATTCCAACATTACCAATGGAATTAATCCACCACTCGTCGCTTACGGTGTGATCCAGTTAGAATCTGGATACCTGATTGCGCATATTTCGGATGTAGCATTAACCAAAATAAAGAGTATTCCGTTTTAACTAATTTGTTTGACTTTATGTGAACTTTATAGGAAAATCCGATAAATATTAATCATCTCGATTTCGAAGAAATTTGCGGACTTTTCCGGAATGCGATTTATCAACCAGCGCACATTATTCTCTTCCATCGTTTTGGCAATATCATTCCACTTAGTTCTCAATTCATTTATGCTTTTGATGATTAAGCATTATCATATCATTGCAGTAAAGCAGCCGTATATTGGGCCAAAAGCGGCTTTTTCCATTCATTTAAGCTGACTAAAATGCTTGATAGGCTGTCGTAAAGACGTAATCAAATATACATAGAAATCGGACATAAAAACCTAGCATCTTTTTCTTTTTAAACGACGCGAATAGAGTAGTGCTCTAACTTCAGCAGTGGTCCCGTTTCTGGTCAATCATCGCCATAACTCAGCCGTTTCCATACCGATCAACTTGATTTTTCGTACATAATTAAAGACTGATTTCGAAATAAAAAATGTAACACACAGCTCTTTCTCGAATACATTAAGTGTTTTACAACATTGTTATCGAAGGATGCCAAATCCCACAAAAAAGCGTCTCGCCACCGTGAGACCACAGGCGCTTCTGGAGGCACTCGTCTCGGAAGATTTGCCTATTAAGGGTACCCTTCAGGATGTATTGCTGGTCCATCTCTCCACAACCACAGATGGCCGAGCAATCACTTTTGGAAAAATAGAACCACCTTCTTCTACCATACCTCCTCAGGAACGGTCAATTGGGATTTGTAAACCTCCTGCCTCAGCAATTGCTTTGTGACCGCATTGATGTAAGTCACATCATCCACATTAGGAAGCAACTCGGTGCAGTTTTCTGGTGCAGGATTTGGCTATCGTGTTTTGTTTGTCGTTCCGGTTTGGTGCCTTCTTGACCTTGTTGGCGTAGAGGCCGGTACGTTCGATCTTTTTTTCGACAAATCAGATGGAAACGTCCGCTTTCTTCGCCACATCGCGGATCGACAGATTCGAACGATGCTTGAACAGATTCAAAAACCTTCTTGACTTCACCGGATCAGCTGTCTTCTATTTTAGTGTATGTATGGCATAATGTTTGCCAATGGTTTTAACCAGTCTGCAGTCTCAAAAATTTGAATGGTAGGTTACTTGAATTGACGTTTGTTAATCTACCAGATTATCTACGCTATTCCACTTATGCCCGTGGATAATCATCATACGTCGGAAGACTGGGATGAACATTTCAACTTTAATTTTCAAGCTTGTTATTTTGTCCGCTTTATTATCGTACCCGCCAACATTGACTGGGAATTTCTACTGAGAAATGGAATCGTGAACGAGTCACTATCAAGCATTTGGTTCCGCTTTCAGTTAGACATACACAGTTTAAAAAAAAAAACATGCTATTTTCTGCGTTATCTTCACTAAAAAAAAATCGACACGTTGTTTCCACGTGAAATTTCACGGAACTTTCACCTGAACACGTAACCAAATCTTCTTTAGTAAAATCAGGTGAACATTACGTGCCAGTGAATTGTACGTAAAAAATCACGAAACATTAATGTGATTTTCACGTAGAATGTGGATGGCTCTTACGCAAGTTCCACGTATTTTTTACTGGTTCTGGGAGTGGACGAAAATTATGTGCGTTTCACAAACAACGTGTCGACTTTTTTGAGTTTAATGCACATAACGGAAACGCGAGAGATGGCAGAAATTAATGGGATATTTCATGTAAATTTACGCCAGATATCGCTAGAATGATGTCAGTAGGTAGGATAACTTTGTAGTTCCAAACGTTACCGCTAGAGCGGCGCTGTTGCTAACTTTTGAACGAAACTCAAAAGAAGGATGATGAAAAGGCAAGTTTGTAGGAAATATAATTTCAAGTAACTTTGTGAAAGACACAATTTTTCTAACTCTCCATTCGCTACAGACTGTATCTTAACGACTTCACGCTTGTGCACTGCTTTAGTTCAGAGCTATGTTGCTGGTGTAGATTAGGGTGTCCCTAAAAATCAGTTGTTTCATTCTAACTTTTTAGCTTCACTTGTTAGGAGAAAATAATCTTCAGACGAAGTGTAGAAGAAAATATGATGCATGTTTTGCTGAACTAAGTGGTGTTATTTCATTGATCAAAAGTTAGAGCAATTTTAACGAAAAACATGTCCGATTTTAAGCAGTACGCTTTCGTTTACCCTAGGAGTACCTGGGCTTATTTGTTCCTTGATACCCATGAAAACAAAAATTTCATGATTTTCTGGTCAATTCACTCTTAAACAATCATAAGGTCGAAACGAAAAAACACATGTTTTAGTTAAAATTACTCGTAACTTTTGAATGATAAGTTGTATTAAAAACATTGTGAAGCAAAAACATTCACTATAACGTTTTCTATATACGACACTGCCATTCACCTTCAGCTTCCTCCTCATAATAGCCCAAAATCTCTCTATCGGTCTGAGCTGGGGACAGTTTGGTGGGTTGAGTTCTTCCGGTATAAACTGAATCCCGTTGGTTTCATACCACTGTAACACTGTTTCACTGTAATGACAGCTTGCAAGATCTGGCCAAAACAGGATAGGTTCATTGTGGGATCTGATGAATGGTAATATTTGCTTTTGGTAGCTGTTTGTAATTGGCCTTTACATAGGTTTCATCATCCATGAGAAGACAGCTGTATAATTTTGTCAACACCTGATCAAACAGTTTTTTTGCACGGATTCTGGCCACATTGTTCTGCTTTTGATCCCTATTTGGTTGTCTACAGGCACGGTATGACTTGAAATATTCCCGGAGACGAATCCGTTACACGGTACTGCATGCGACGCGAAACTTTTTGGTCAAATCACGGTCTGAGATGATGGGGTTTGCCTTGATGTTCTTGGTGAGTTTGCTCCGCAGTTGACAATTGACAGTAACCACCCGACGCTTCCTTTGACGCTTGCAATCCTTCGACAAAGTTTCTCTGTACTTTTTTAAAACACACCACACGGTATTTCGGGGAAAACCCAACACTTTAACAAGTTTTGGCCCAGACCACGAAGAGCTTTCCAAATGATTGCGCACAATTATTTTTCTTCTTTCTTCTTCCATTTTGTATTTCTGTGAAACACGTAAGAACTGCAACGCGAAAAAAATCTTCAAAAAAAATCAAATGAATGATCGTCAAATCTTATTGTTTTAAGAATGGCACGTATATATCAGTATCGTTAAAATTTTGTTACAATCAGATAGATCTCAACGGAAATTGTTACTGATGTACAGTCTTCCTTTGGACGGCTTCCCTATGATGCTAAAGGATGCATTTATGTCTGTACAGAAGTAGCACTCCGCTACTCGGCAAATATTTTTACATCATCCTTTCCGGAATGGAACAGCCCCAATACAATAAGAACTTCGCTCACAAATGCAATACAATGAAAATCACAGCTCTTCATCTGTACACCACGTGATGAGTGCATCTGAAATTATATGCCAGCCACTCACGCCAGCCAGTGCGTTAGCTTCGTTCTTTGCTTCTGACCTGAGATCTAAAGTCTCACGCGGCTGGGTGAAAACCTAGCACTCTCTTAAGCAGATTGTCGATGAGTAGCAAATCGTTTACATTTTCATCTCTCCTTTTTCGCCGATAATTCATTATCCTCTCTCTTGCATATGCGAAAATATCTCTCTCAAAATTCAACGAATATATTTTCTCATGTCACATTTTTCACTATGCTACCTAGATCGTATACGGAATAAACAAGCATGAAGACTGATGCATTTTCAGGTGTCAAAAAGTAAGTGAAAAATAATTATCAGGATCTAGGATTCAATGAAAAAGAAACGATTTATCTGCTACTCATGCTTTCCGAAAATTATAAATCGCCGTTGCTTTTCTCGCGAAAACTGCAGTGAGTTATAAATAGCTGTCGTTTAATGGTAGATTTCTTACGCAGACTCCTTGCAGTAGGTGGCGATTCGGAATCATTTGAAGTTGAAGAACTACCCGGAAGCTCTGTGTGACCGCCGGAAGAGGATGCTCTTGAGTCAAACTCACTATTGTCCTCGTTTTGAAGATCGTCTGATGTGTCATCAGTTTGGATTGCTTCTGGTGCTTTTTTTATCTCTCGAACGTTGCGGCCGTATTGTAAACCGGACTTGCTCATTACCACCACTTTAGCTCCCTCTCGAGCGATGACCGTGAAACGCTCCGATGAAAATGTTGGATCGAATTTGCTTTTTTTCGGTTGCGCAAGAAGTACAATGTCACCCACGCCAACATTGGATTCTTTGGCTCCACGACAGGAGTCGGCGTAAGCCTTACTCACTAGTTTTGTTTCAGCATCCTTTTCTGCTAACTCCTCGTGATCGATTTTCTGTTCCGAGTCGAACCACAAGCTGGGAAATGTTCCGCGATATTTCCACCCCACCATCATCTCGAATGGGGTAACTCCCAGCCGTGAGTGTGGAATCAAAGTATTGTGTCTATGCACGTAATCTTGAAGCGCGAAACGCCAGTTCCTTCCCTCCAGTTTTGCTGCCGCCAATGCTTTAATGATACTTTGATTCTGTCTTTCGACAGATCCGTTCGATTGAGGGCTTAGTGGTATCGATTTACGGATTTCCACTCCTTTATCACGCCAAAATTGTGTAAATGCTGTGCTCTGAAATGGTGGCCCATTATCGCTTTGTATAATAATAGGGCACCCCACATTTGGAACACTTCACATAGAGCTTGGTTTGTGCTGTCAGCGTTTAATCCCTTCATTTCCACGACGCTCAGATATCGAGAATAGGTGTCGATTACAATAAGCAATTCTCCGGAACCAAACTGAGGGACCGATAGGAAATCTATCTGTAAGATTTCCCAAGGGCCCTCTGGTAACTTTCTATTTGCTAATGGTAACGGCGGATTCCTTTTTGATAGTTGGAGACACGTTTCACAACCTTTAATGAAACATGATACTTCCGTCGACATGCGTGGCCACCAAAAGAATTGCCGCATAATACGCTTTGTGGCAACTTCTCCTACATGTCCTTCATGAGCCAGTGCGATTGCTTTCTTTCTTAGAATTTGGGGAAGAACAGTTTTGTCGTCCTTGAACACAAGCGGTCCGAGGTAGTGCAAGTTTTTCTTTTGCGCTTCATATGCTCGTAGATCTGGAGACCAGATTTTTGACAACATAGCTTCACGTACCAATTTCAACTGATCATCGATCTCCGAAGCGGCTTCGATTTCACTCCAGGTCATCAGCATACAACTAGCATCCAGGGCGTAAAGAAAATGGTTGTCCTCGTTTTCGTCAAACGGTTTGTCTTCTTGAGATGCTGGTATTAACCTAGATAGAGCGTCTGCTACGTTTTCACATCCTGGAACTCGTTCGATTTTGAAGTCATAGGGCTGCAACCTCAGCGCCCAGCTTTCTGCCCGAGACACAGCCCTTTTTCCCAAACGATGGCTAGAGTTAAAAATGTATTGGTTGGCTTCAGCATCTGTACGAATGACAAAGCTTCTCCCCAGAAGATAGAACGAAAATTTCTCCACGGCCCACACAACTGCTAGTGCCTCCTTCTGTGTCTGCGGATATTTGTGCTCAGTGGGACTCAGGACTTTGGAGGCACACGCTATTATTCTTGGAATGCCTTCTGCGTTGTACTGTGCCAATACTGCACCAAGTCCTACGGGAGACGCATCGACGAATAATTCTGTGCGGTCGTTTATGTTGTAGAACCCCAACCGTTTGATGAAGACGAGGGCTTCCTCTCTGAAGTAATTAAACTCTTTTTCTTCGTTGTTGGTCCAATAGAAAACGTCAGACGAAGCTAATGCTCGTAGATATTCCGACTTGGTTGCACGATGGGTCATGAACCTATCGACGAAAGTAATTAAACCTAGGAAGCTCTTTACCTCTGCGCATGTAGTAGGTTTCACGAAAGTTCTTGATAGCCATGACTTTTTCTTTTTCGACTTGCCAGCCTTCAGGAGTCAAGGTGAACCCCAAGAATGGCACGCATTGACTTCCAAAAATGCATTTGTCTTCATTCAACTTAACATTGTGGTTTTCCAGACGTGCGAGTACTGCGGTCAGATTCTTGTCGTGTTCTTCTTTTGTTGATCCGAAGACGAGTACATCATCTAGATAATTTCTGCAGCCTTCACATCCTGCTAAGATTTTTCTTTGCATAGCCTCCTGGAATAGGTCAGGGCGTTGCAAAGACCGAAAGGCAATCTAACGCAACGGAACATTCCAAATTCCGTAAAGAAATTAGTGAGATGTCGTGAGCTTTCATCGAGCTCAATGTGGAAGAAGGCGTTCGCTAAGTCGATCGTTGAAAACCATTGGGCTCCTTTTAGTTCTGCAAGGATTTTTTCTAACGTAGGCATTGCAAATGGAGTACGATGTATAAACTGGTTAGGCCCTCGCAGATCGATGACTAAACGGATGTCGTCTTTGCCTTTCGGGACCACTAACATCGAGGAGCAAAAGGATGTGTCCATACCATCAACAATAGGTTCAATGATGTTTGCCGTAACTAGGCTCTTGAGTCTTTTCTCGACTACTGGTTTTACCGCTAAGGGAATATTCGAGAATATATTCCTGCAAGGTGGCTTCGTCATGTCGTAGTGAATTTTGACGGAGGTAGGTTGAATTTTGGGAAAGGCTTCTCTAGTGCTATTGAAGCTACGTCTCCAGTGCAGTTGAATAGTCTGTTCTGGGTTTCTAGCGAATGTACAGCAACTTTAAGCCCGAGCATCAAGACGCTATACCTAGAGGCAGTTGGTTTGCTTAGAAGAGCTCGTTTCTCCTTTACTACATAGAACTTTTCCAAAAGTAATGGTCTGTTATCCGTAATGTAAAGAGGTGCCTCAAACGTCGCGAGAACCCCAATGTTATTTTTAGTCGCATAAGCTTTGAGCGGACGATCACTCCCTTTCTGGATGTTGAATACGTTCGAATTGAACTCTGGGGTCATAATGAGCTTCTGGAACATTTCTTGTGTGAAAGTATTCACCTGGGCACCAGAGTCTATCAGGAACATGCAAACCATTCCTGCTACTTTAACCTTAATGTATCCATCATCATGATCGACAAGGGCTAATTCAATTCTTCGGACTAGCTCAGTTTCCGTCTGCATGCAAACCAATGAATCGTCATGTGACCCTCGATCGTCAATATCATGAACAACTTCTATATTTTTATATTTTTGATTTCCCATTACGAGACGATCCTTTGTGTTTTGAAACCTTCGTCGTTTTAGCCTAGAAAAACATAATAACTGTAACACTTCTGATTGATTATCCTGATGACATATCACTTTTAAATGAGTCATTTCTTTCAATGAAACCATCTTTTAATTTTTTATTTTATTTTTTCTCTTCTTATTTTTTTATTTAATAATCCATAGAGTAAGATTCATGTATTAGACATTTTAATTCTTATGAATTGAAAGTAAATTTAAAAAAACAAAATGATAAATTCAATTAACGAAACATTTTAAAATTGAAATCAACTAAAACAAGGAAATGAATTCAAATAACCACACATCTTAAAATTAAATCTTAAACCGTAAGTGAAATGTCATCCTCTACACTTAAATTTTAATTTTCAATAATATCACTCACTTTTGCTTCTTCTTCTGTCGGTGTGTGTTCGATTTTCTCGAGAGTTGCAATTTGCTTGTGGGATCCTTCATCAGCTTTCATCAGTCGCTGTGCGAATGGATCTGTTTTCGTGAAACGAGCTTGACAAGCTCGTCGGATGTGTCCGATTTGGCCGCAGTAATTACATGCTTTCTCTTTGGCGGAGCACTCATTTGGAGAATGGAAAACACTATCACAGCGCCAGCACTTTCCTGATATTTGACCTGTCTTATTGCCAACAAAGTGACCACCGGTTGGCGCTCGCCGTCTGCCTCGAAATGTTTGCATTTGCCGCTGATAGGGATGTCCGAGATTCTGATAACGATTGGCGTTTTGTTGTGGGTGACGGAAATGATCATTTACTCCAGCTTGAGAAGATTCACCATATCGATAACGGTGTTGGAAATTCGATTGATGATTAAACGGAGTACTAATTGACGCCACCAATGCCTTGTCCGGTCGTTCTCGTTTCCGCATTACGTATTCTTCATTCAATCTTATCGACTCAATTTCCCTCACTTTATCCACGAAATCGGTGAAGGAACCTTTCATGCTTAGCATCTTTAGAGCACTCGTACGTACTTCTTTTTCACGAGCATGTTCAGCCACAGTAGCTACAATTTCCTCGAATTCTTTAGCCTCATCCCAACCGCACAAACGTGCCATGGATCCAACTCTGGTAATATAGGCCAGGTCTGTCTCATCAACTTTTTGTGCCATCAGTGCAAGCTTCCTTCGCATAAGCATTATATCGGATCCAGATCCGAAATATGATTTCAGTCTTTGCATGGCATTGGAAAATGCTCTAGACTCAGGATCTGGGTCGCCTTGCTGCGTTTTTGTATTACGGAATATTTCCAACAGCTTGATGCCAGCCTTGACTTTGAAGACCGTAAACATAGTATGCTCGTCTTCAATACCAGCCAGTTTCAACGAATCTATCAGAAGATCTTTCCATGTTTCATAGGTTTGCCTATGAATGTCCCCATCGTCTGTTGGTTTACACTCCGGTACACTGATTGAAGCAACCGAAAGTTGGTTCATTGAAGACAAGAACTTAGACTGTTCTTGACTTGCTTCCGCCATACTGTGCCAATTGATTCGCGGTTCGTCCTGGTCTGGTCTTGTTGTGTTTCGTGTACTAGTAAACTCATTTCCGCCTTCAAAATCAAAGGAAGAGCTGTCGGTCGAACCTGCATTTTTGCCTTTACTTGCCAATTGCTTGTTCATTGCTGACACTTGATTGTTTCTTCTAATCTTCTTTAGCTTCTTCGTAAGTGCGGCTGACTTTGCCTTTTCTGCCGCTAATTCTTGAGCCATTGCTTGCAGCTTGCTTCTCTTGTGCTTTGATCGATTTGCTGAAACAAGAAAATGAAGCCATCGTCACCTTATTGTTTACATGACAAAAGAATTGGATCTCATCACTGAGTTAATTACAACAAAATTAACTAATCCACCAATTTACAAAGAACAGAATTAGTGGTGTGCCTATATTTTTATTAACGCCATTTTGAATTTTATTTCAAAGAACATAATCAGCGCCACAGCGTTGAGCCTGAATGCTTTAAGAACGCCATTTTGAATCTGATCAGCTCCTCTCAAAGGGCTTTTATTGAGTTAAGTATTATTTTTCAAAATAAAAATTTTTCAAAATAAAAAAACGATTCTGTATACAAACAATCTTTTTTCAGGAATCGTGACCTCTCGCACGATGTATTCCGTGACCTCTCGCACGGGTTTTATTTTTGAATAATTTCCACGCAGGGAATCGTGACCTCTCGCACGATACATTCCGTGACTTTCCACACGGGCTCTTTTATAATTTCCCCTTAGGGAATCGTGACCTCTCGCACGTTTTATATCTTCTTTTTTTAATCGTTACTTTTCACGATATATGCATTTTATTGCCGTATACTTACCCTCCGGCTGCGCCATGTCGTATTCCCAATCGTAAGACAACATATTTAGTTCACCTTGAGACGCGACTTTCGGCTTCGAAATAAGAACACTGAATGACACAATTTTGTTGCTTTCCTTTTTTCAACCGTATTCTTTTCTTTTTTGATTTCCGGCGCAACTTTGTTGCGTTTCGCTCAAATTCATTTACTTGCCTCGATACGACTCTGGTTTCTGAATTCATTTTACCGATCTGAAATATTTCAGATTCTACTTTACCGACTTAATTTAGATTCATACATCACGTTTTCGGTTCAGTGTACGCCTATTTACTAAACGTCATTCACATTTTTTAAAATTAGTCTTTGCTTGCATCCTATTTACTACAATAGCTTCTCACATTCTCATCTGTTTCTCCAAGCGGGTGAAAAAGGACGTTTCCCTCTCAGTTAGGCGAAATTTCGGTCTCTGCTTCTGACCAGCAAATGGTTGTTTTCTTCGTTGCACTAATTTTCTTCATTTTCTTTTTCTCTATTCACATTCTGCCAAAAATCAATATCCCCCGCTATGAGGCGACTTTATATCAACTTCTTAACTGCTTAGGGGTCATTCATAAACCACAATTTGGAGGAGGAAAGGGGGTTGGCAAGTGTCCACGACCCATACATTTTTTTGAAATATTATATGAATGTTGTTTGTCCACGCAGGAGGAGAGGGGTATCAGAAATCGGTCAAATCCAGTCCACGTGGTATATGGATAGCCCCTTATTATTATCAAGTCACTTGCGAGAAAGTGGAAAAATACACTTTATTTAATCATTTGTGTCCGCGTGGCACAACACTAACACCACTAGCAAAGGCAACTAAGCTGATATTAACTCTTCCTCCGGGTGTGGGGCGACGCACAAAAACCAAAAACAAAACGGGGAAAAACCTTCGACCATAACAAATTTTGGGAAGGCATCGATTGTATTCACAACATCTTATGCAAAACACCTACAGATTTTATAATTTCACTGTTCGTTTAGGTTGAATTACGAATATATTTCTGAATTTTATTTTTCGCGAAAAGGACGCAGCAAAAACAAAACACGTCAGTTTTCAAGCACAGACTGCTGCGATAAATCTCGAGTGTAATCTTTGTATATAATAATGAATTGTGGTCTGACTGACCCTCATAGACTCGGAAACTTGTGTTGTGAATATAGGTCACCTTCCCCAGTGCAAATTGGAAAGGTTAAGCTTTCTTTCCTGGCTAAACTAACTACGTAGGGAGTGCCACATGGCGTTTTGGAGAGGATGTCAGTAAAACCCCAATTATGATAACTGGCTGCGAAAAAGGATAACGAGTGGTACTGTTGCATTCGGGCTGGCTCCTGTGTCGTCTCCCTCAGTACTGCCGGGTGACACCGAGCAGAAAATGGCGAGATTTCAGCGGCACAGGTCTTCGTTCTATCAAAACCTTGGCAGGCCTTGAAAACGTTCCATCTAGGCTCTGAACACGGTTCCCCATGAAGGGCCTCCCTGCTCCCCTTCATGCTTGCATAGATATAATCATGGGATCCATCGACAACTCCACGTGGGTTTGGATAGCGTTCCTGAATACCTCAGGAACGAACAAACCCCAGGAAAAAACGAATCCTTTCGCTAGAGGCGGCATAGTGAGGTCCCCACCACGTAAGAAGGTGGGATCCGGTGACATGTCCGCAACTTGCAGACGTGCCACGGCATCATAAACAGGTGCCGCCAAGCTAGGTGTGGCCATTGATGGGCCAGGACTCATCCGGGCAATGGATAGGATGCGGGAAACGCTCCCTAAAATATTATACGAGCAGTTGAATGCGATTATTGACTTTACGTCATCACGCAACAACATTGCTAAGAACCAGAAACTTAGCCTCTTAAGGCTACGCATGACAGTGCAGGGTGAATAAAGGAGAGAGTGAGGAGCTGGAAGTAAACCTCCTAACTGAGCAAAGTGCCAAAGAGTTGGCACGGCAAGCAGCCACGGAGAGAACAAGGGACATAGCCACGAGCACACGCAGATGGAATAGTCCGTCTCCGCGGGAGACTCCTCCCTATCTACCATGGCGGTAGGGACCTTCGAGCGGGCTAGGCAGTTCTCGGGTGAAATGGCACCCGGCACTTCCAAGCAGCGGATAGCAGCTAACACTACCGTTGGTCTCAAAACCTATGCGAACGTGGCGGTGGGTTTAGAAGGCCCATCCTCGCCAAGCCCAGCGCTGAAGGCACGACGTCCTGCTCGAGAGCCGTTTCAAGCGCAGAGAGTGGCACAAGCGGCAGGGCCCCAACTGCTATAATAAGCACAGAGTCAGATGCCAGTGCAAAATAAGGGACGATCGACGACCCCAAGCGTGGCAGGGATAGTTACTGGACTAATGTCCGGAAAAGTTCAAATAAAACTAGGAAAGAAAACGGCAAGCGACAGGTGGCCCGGAAACGTAACCGCGGTGAGGCCCTCATTGTCAAGACCGAGGCGTCGAAGTACTCCGAGGTATTGAAAACGATGCACGGGAACGCTCAACTTTTGGGCCTAGGTGCCTATGTGAAGAGTATATGCGGTACACATACCGGCGAGATGATACTGGAGCTTGAGAAGACGACAGAGGGCCCAGCTAACATAGACCTTGCAAAACAGGCCTAGGCCTCACAGCTGACGATCCAGTGTAAGAACCTGTATGAGCTCACCGAAGTAGACGAGATCTCCACCGCACTTAAGGAACAGTGCAAGGTTAAGGTTGCCGCCGCAGACATACGGCTGCGCAAGGGTCCACTCGGGACCCAGGTGGCAATAATGAGGATAGCGGCAGCCGACGCGGAAACAGCGTTGAAAGTGGCAAAGGTGAAGGTGGAATGGTCGATATGTCCACTTAGCCTGCACCAGCCGCTGAAGGCATGCTTCAAATACCTAGAAAGCAGGCACATGTCCTGGGAGTGCAAAGGCCCAGATAGGAGCAACATGTGCAGAACGTGTGACAGCACAAGCCACAAGGCGTGGGACTGCAAAGGTCCCCCCAATTGTTTGATGTGTACCGGGAAACAGGACGATAAGCACGTTCTTTTAATGTGCACTGTTACAGTTTATATAAACGATGGATGTGATAGAAGTAAGTGCACTTCACTCGACCAGGCTGGGTGTTAAATGACTGATTTTATTTTACTCTCTTCAACGTATTCTAACATGCATGCGGTCGATGCGTACGTGACTCTTTCTGCCGCGGTCAGCATAAATCGCAATCGCCCGTTCTCGGAACTTTGGACTGTTGCGCTTTCTGCTGATCGCGCGCCTCGTTAAGGCGGGTATCCACCACAACGTCATGGGGAAGAGGGAGGGGTTAAGTGCCCGGTCGTCAAGGGTATTCCAACGAGCCAATCGTAATGCAGGTAACCCTACTAAACCTGAACCATAGTGAGGCCACCCAGTAATTGCTGTGTCAGACAGTTCACGAGTCGGCATCGGATATCGCTATAATTTCCTACCCATATCGCATCCCAGCCGGCAACGTAAACTGAGTTGTGGACAGTTCCAATATGGCGGCATTTTGGACGACGGGCAAGTATCTGGTTCAGGAGGTTGTGTCTACAACAAACGAATGCTTCGTGGTTGTAAAAGTGAATGGAGTGTTCTTCTGCAGCTGCTACGCGCCGCCAAGATGGCCGATTGAACAATTTTCCAATATGCTCGATCGTAGGACAACGGAGCTAACTGGCCTAAGCCCGTTGGTAATAGCGGTGGAGTTCTACGATAAGGCGCACGAGTGGGGGAGCCTTGGACCAACCCTAGAGGCCAGATTCTTCTGGAGGCTTTGGCTAGGCTTAACTTGGGCATAGCCAACGTAGGTACCAAGAGTACCTACCCTAGAAACAGAATGGAATCGATAATCGATGTAACTTTCGATGTTTACCTTATTGAGTCATACCTCAGTCATCGCACTCAAGTTGTTGAAACTCAAGGAACTCTGTCAATATCGGTCAACATTATATCAGGTGTACCTCACGGGGTCAGTGCTTGGCCATTGTTTTTCTCATTATTTATGAATAATTTCTCATTATTTATAAATGACGATTCAAATATTGTATAAAACACAAATTTGCTGACGACGTTCAGCTATACTTTTGCTCTCTCGATGCTGCTGTTGATGAGATGACTCGGCTAATAGTCTCTGATCTTGAAAATATTTATCGGTGGTCAGAACGAAACCTGCTGCCTATTAATGCTTCCAAAACAAAAGTTATGTTTATAAGTAGACGTTTATAAGTAGACGCCAAATGTACTCGTCAATCAAGAAGTTTTAGATTATCTCGAGAACTAAGGAGTGTATCGAAAAGTAGTTATAAACATTCGATGCGTTATTACGCATAAACTACTGTATATATTTTTAGCGTGTAAGCGCCATTTGCTTTGCTTACATGTCAAAAATGATTATTCGGTTCATTCATTTCCGTTGATAAAGTTGTATTCAAAATGTCGCGAATTGAATTTGAGACTAAAAAGAAAATTCTGCACACTTGGTGCACCGAAAAGGGTGTTACTTACAACCAGATTGCGAAAAGAGTAAATGTTCACCCGGCAAGTGTAAAACGCATCATCGAAAAGTTTGGTAAGGAGTGCTCCCTCAAGGATTTACCAAGAAGTGGCCGGAAACCCGGCTCCAGCAACCCCGATTTGGACCAAAAAGTTGTGGATTATATTCAACGGAACAAATCTGCCTCTACTCGCGATCTAGCCAAGAAGTTCAGGACCAGCATCGGAATGATTCAACGAATCAAGCGCAGGAATGACTTGAAGACGTACAAAAAGCAGAAAGTGCCCAAACAAACTCCGGAACAAAAGTCTCGTGCCAAAACCAGGGCTCGAAAGCTGTACAGCTGCATTTTGGACAATGTCGACCAGTGCATTTTGATGGATGACGAAACATACGTTAAAGAAGATTCAAGAACGCTACCGGGGCCGCAGTTTTATACTAAATCTGTTGGGGAACGTGTGCCAACCGCAGATACGACTGTTGCGATGGAGAAATTCGGTCAGAAGGTGCTCATTTGGCAAGCTATTTGCACATGTGGCTTGCGTTCTTCAATTTTCTATACAAAAGGAACTATAAATGCTGAGATTTATCAAAAGGAATGTTTGAAGAACAGGTTGCTACCATTGTATAGAAAGCACCAGTCCCTCCTCTCTTCTGGCCAGATTTGGCATCGGCACATTACGCCAAATCCACTCTACAGTGGCTGACGGAGAATAACATCAAGTTCGTAGAAAAAGACATCAACCCACCAAACTGTCCCCAGTTGCGACCGATCGAACGCTATTGGGCAATAGTCAAGCGTATATTTAAGAAGGATGGTACAGTGTCCCAAAACATGACCGATTTTAAGAAAAATTGGGCAGCGGCATCCAGGAAGTGCACAAAGGTCACTGTGCAGAATTTGATGGCAGGTGTCAAATCAAAGGTACGGGCATTCTACAGAAATGAACATGATGACTAGTTTTTCCGTTTGGATCTTTTGTAAACATGTTAAGCTATAATAAACTGAAATAGTATGTTAATTTTAACCATGTTTTCATGCCTATTTTATTATTTGGAAGTTTATAACTACTTTTCGATACACTCCTTAACTGCAAAATAACTGGAAAATCAAATTCGCTCACGCGGACAACCACAACGGTTCTGAAAAAGTTAAAAAAAAAACTCCTTGATGCGATGTTTTCACAGCATAGGCAACCGCAAACGCAAATCGTAACTTTTAATCCCAGCTTCAGGGTTCATTTCGTGTTACAACGAACTTCCATTGTGGTTTGTGATGGATAATTTTCACGATTCCAACGAAGGTCTGCTCCGAAATCGAAAACATCCAAAACAGCTAATCAGGATATTGATTTTTTCTTTCTTTTGGCATATAAAGAGACAATCGTGGCCAGCCTCCTCTGTTTATGGGCTTTGCATGCTTATTGTCTGCATAAGAAGCGGTATGTAGTAGCAACTTGCGCTACTTTTTATGTTCCTGCTGCAAAAAAGTGAAAATGCGTTGAAAGGTTCCCCCTCCCTCTAACCGAACCGAAACCAACTTGAACACGGACCGTGGTCTACTCCTGGCTGGAAAATGTTCAGTAAACTTTCTGTTCTCAACACATTCTGTTCCGTTGGTTACACTACCTATACCGTCTAGAAAGCAAGATAAGAACAGAATGCAAATACTAGCTGGAAGGTATTTTGGAATTTCTTTTGGTCGCCGAGGGAGTGGGAGGGGAGCCATACGTATGTAAAGAAAATCTTGTATGCGAACGGTGTGCAGTTGACCTTGTGGTTGATGCTACAAAAAGTTGCTAAAATGTTGCAACACTTTAGCAACAATGTTATTGCGTTGCGGTAGTTGAGAAAAAACCAACTAGTTTGTGAGAGATTATGTTAAAGTGATTGTCGCTGAATTTATTTATGTCAAACAAAAACGTAGAGTACCACATCTTACACAAAGCACGCGGAATCATATGGGCTCACTGTTTGAGATGCTATAGAATATAGCTTATGCGCCTCCTCGATAGAGGACCACTTGTGGTTTTGGGATGCCCGGCAAACTCAAACCCCAGGGCGAGTTCAGTTTGAAGCGAATTATTGCAACAAGCTAGTAGACGCGAAAACTTGAATTTTTTCAAATCTATCATCTCCCAACGAAACAAAACTAAGCGCAAATAGTTCATGAAACGAATGCATTTTTCAATTATTGCTCATTCCAACGGATTTAGTTTAAAAGTTCAAAATGTAAAATAGACGCGCCTAGAAAGAAGATGAACATTGTAATGACTGAAGCTCATGAACTAATTTCCCTCTGTTAGTGAGTTCGAATTGTTTCGAATGATTACTCTATTACTCCGAAGTAAAGTCTTCATAAATGGCTCATTATCATACTGCTAAAGCTTCAGCACAAAATTGACCTCCTTAGCCTTGTACTACTCCAGAGCATCTTTCAAGTAATGACATGAGGCTGAATCTAGCCAAAAAAAAAACGTAGAACCATCATGTGACTTCAGAAGTGAAAGTAGACGCTTTTGGAGATATTTTGTAACGTGGTTACAAGAAGGTGCGTTTAAAATAATACTTTTTTCTCACATTTCACTGCGTCAGGGAAGAAGTTCAAATTGCTTACAATGTAATGAGAAGCAGGGAGATTCGTGCACTGTTTTTAACCACTAGCGCCTCGGGTGGCCAATAGGGAAACCTAATAACTTAATATGCATCACGTGATGCCACTCATCCATGTTTACATTTTGTGACTTACGTCCTTTTGAAAAAGTACTCAAGATTTATTATTTTAGACATACAAAATCACAGATCTGACCTTGAATCGCTCTACCCGAGCTCAGGCGACGTCCATCGATGGGGGTGTGTTAGTGGTAGTGCCGGTGTCACTGCTTCTCGGTGCGATTGGTGGTAGTAACGATGACTAAAAATTTCGATAGTAAAGGATTTAAATAAAATGGTGTTCACCAGAACGAATGTTTGGAGAAAACGTTGATCCCGTTTCTACAAAGACATCATGGACAATACGTTTTTTGGCCAAATAAAGTGTTGCGTGAATAACAATCAATTGATTGGTAAAACCATGAGATGCATTCATAAAGTTGACATGAAGGCCACTCAATGTTCCTGTTCCTACATCAAATGGAAGTTTGACCGAACAGCCGATTATGGACCGTATTCAAATGATCACTTTTTTTTTTAACAATGAGCAATGCTAGAGCAAATCTTCAATAGTTCCTAAGTAACATATTGCTATCATCAAGAAAATCAATGCAGAAGTTTTGGAAATTAGTTCCGATGCCTATTTTTGAACCAACTCATAATGTGTGAAGCAAATATGTGGAATCAACATAGTAAAGCAGACTTAGCTTACCAACAATAAAGATTTTCGTTTAGTTGAACTCCAATAGGATTCACTCAGTAAATTCAATTCAAAGAATTTTTACTTCAGCTAGGGAAAATGTTATGCCAAAATAAATTGGCTGGATAGGTCGGTGCAGAGCATAAAACAGCACTTAAGTCCAACAGACAAACCGACGAATGCGACGAAAGTTCGTTATGAAGTAGTTCGTAACTGAAGCCAATTTTGTTCAATAATATTTGGCAGCAATTCGCTGCAAGTCATATTATGTTGTGTATAATTCATATTGAGGAGTATCCAAGCTATCATTCCGTAAGAATCATCTATTTTGTTTACATTTTTACTAACGACTAATTGAAAATTTGCTCTAGAATGTATCTCTATATTTAGTAAATCAGATCTTCTTCAAGTATGTTTGACTTTTTTTTTAACAGCTTGAGAAAGAAATTCCTAAATTTTAGTTGCCTCCCGTTAGTTCATTCATGAAGGCCTTACACAAATCGGTTAATTTACATACACTTTTTTATTAGAAACTTCTGTTACCTTCAGGAAATCTAAAGACTCAAATTTGCATGTGCTGAATTAGTTGCTATCAAATACCAAACACAGGTTAGTATCGTCTTTCAAAAAAAAAAAAAAAAACATTTCCAGATGCGTTATACATAGTTTATGAAAATAACATACATCCATTTTTCAAATATAATGACAGCAATTTTATAAAAAAATAATAGTACTCTCACAATTTCGTTAAATTTATATAGTAATTCCTGTTCAGAATTTACTGGACTTTTATACCTAAGTTCACCAAAAGGGGAAGCATCTCCGTGTTAGGATTGTCCGAAGTCGATTTTTTCGAATAAATCCATGTTGATCTGTTGATATGTTGCTCCTCGAACTAAAGAAGACAGCTTGGCTTAATATTATTTTGAACAGTTTGAACGCTGCTAAGAGACTTGTTATACCAAGATATGTTTTTACATCTCGACGATCACCGGCTTTAAACACCGGAAACATGAGTGATTGCTTCCACAAGACCAGAAATTTAACTTGCTGGAAAGATTGGGTGAATATGACTACAGGCACTTAGCCAAGACAGCAGCACAACGACAACAAACAACAGCAGGGACATCATTCAGACGAGGTGTTTTTGTTGTAGCAGCGGAGCAAGAAGGGAAAAATTGACGTCTTTTGAGTGATACATTTGAAGCCAGCAGATATTTTATAACACCACAAAATCATTCAGACTTTTCATCAACGTCCGTACCTTCAAGAATGTTGTTCCAATCCAGATTATAAAGAAACTGCATAAGGAAAGCGTAATCAATTTTCCGGTAATCGAGAGGCCTAATTTCATCATCCACAATCTAGGTAGGGTGAATTGGTAGTTGCAGTTAGGCAAGTAATGACAGAACAAGACGAGGATGGTGGGTTTTGATCGGCAACAGTGCCACAGCAGACTCATCGATTTCCACATCATCTTCATAATAATAGAACACTAAATCTAGCGAGCGACCAAGTTCATTCTGAACTCAATTACGTTGGCATAGATTAAGGAAATCCATCCTATCCAGTCATACTAATTTGTTATGTAATGATAAATTTGTTTTTGCTGATAAGTTTGCTCGGAAACTAATGATTTAACCAAGGAATCTGCAGTTGTGGCCTTAAACCCAAGGCTTTCATCACATCTCACACAATGACGTCGAAGGTTTACATTAGAGAGTGTCTGAAAAAGAGGATTTTACCCTTCATTCGGCAACACAAGACTAACGTTATGTCTTGGCCGGATCTAGCCAGCTGTCATTACTCTATGGAGGTACTAGAATGGTACGTTGCAAACAATGTCAATTTCGTTTCCAATGAACTTAATCCTCAGAATTGCCCTGAGTTCAGACCGATCGTAAAATATTAGGCAATTGTCAAGCGAAAACTTCGAGGATGTGGTGAAGAAATGGCAAATGCACAACAAATGCGTTTAAAGTGGAATAAGTTCGCCGGTAAAGTGTCACCAGCGACTGTGCAGATCATGATGGCATCGATCACAAGTAAAGTGCGACTGTTCGTTCGAAACGGTGAAATGTTAGAAGCTGTTATATATTGCTGAATAAATACTGTTTTGTTTGTCGTTTTGATCAACCGTGTATGTTGTTTAATTCTTAAGTTATGATCACTTAAATGCGACGTTACTTTGAATCTGACTTTAGCAGCATTTAGCGATGGTGTTTCAGGGAGGTAGACCGAACTATCTACGGATGTATACAACGGCCTACTACCTTTTATTTTCGTGAAAACACAAACTTGTTTCAACTAACCGCTTTGATCGACATTCACAAGTGGGCTAGGGTATCCCTACACTACATCAATCAACACAGCACCAAAACTACGGTCACAGCAGAAGACATTGAAACCCGATCCGAAAAGCAGAACGGAACTGATGCTATAATCGAGCACAGTTTCTATCAGAAGGATCAGAAGAATGGCTTCAAACCCTCAGCCGAACTCCTCGCGCGTTCTGATAGTAGACCCAGAAGCGGTTGTCAGATAAGTCGTTCATCTGCGTTGCTTGTAATGACGGAGATTTATGGTGGTGCTGATCGACACAATCTGAGCGAGCAAGCTGGAAGGTCCCCTCGCCTTCTCCGAACACAGGAACGGAACGTCTTGGATGGCCGGAACAATCAGCAGGAGATGAAAACGGCGATATAGGCTCGACTGTGTCAGATGGCTAGGGGGCTTCCATAATGCTTTGTGCTGAACGTTGTAATGTTCTGTTGCTGGAGATCGTAGAAGATTGGATGGACACAGACTGAAGACATCATGGATGCTGCAAATCGGATCTGATTCAAACATGCTGTGTGACCTGTATCATCGAAGATTGTAGCGGATCTGATAGACGGCCCGAAGCGTCGCACAGACTATTTCTGTGAATTAAACGGAATTCAGCGAACAAAGAAACTACAGAGTTGTCATACTTGCCTAAGCGAGCAAATTGGAAGACCCCGTTACCGATTCCGAATACAGGAACGGAACGACTTTGAAACAATCTGTAGAACAGGATAAACGGCGGGGCTTGACTGTGTCGGAGAGTTCAGGTGCTCTGTGATGTGCGTTCCGTTATAGACAGGTTTTCCATTGTGATGGAGTTGCTACGGTTGGAGGGAAGGAAACGATAAACGGCATAACGGTAACGAAGGGTGTCCCGTTGTCGATTCGTGGAATTTTGGCAGGCCCTGTTTTTAGGTTCAGAAGTCAAATTTTCGTATTCTCTGAAATAAATTTCTTTGGGCCAAACAGATGGATCAAGCGCTGAATTCCTCAACTTCGAAGCAACACGGACTTTGAAAAATATTAACGCGAATTTCTTTAATCAACATCTTTGTTTACCAAAGTTGTCACATCGATTGGCTCTTGGGTCTGCAGACAACTTTTCACTAACACAGAAATATCAGCTTCAGTAACATGTCGAGCAATTCTGGAAAGATATATCCAGAGCTTTTCTGCCGGTTTTGCAACCGTCTCCACTGTCATATTTCCTCTCTCGACTGATTTGTTAGCAACAATAAGTTTAGCACTAGGACGGGTCTTAGGTGTTTCTTTAAGGCCTGTGTTACGTGCCCGTTTAATACTTGGCCAAACAGATTAAATCTTATTTGAAGCAGAAATAACATTTGCGTACATTTTTCCCGCTAGTAATTTGGTGTGTGTCTTCGTTTCCTGAATATCATCCTTTAATTTGATCATGGATTCTTTGAAGAGCTCCGATACTCCAGTCACAATCCGTTCGATGTAATGCAAGGGGACTCGTTCAGAATGTTGAGTTGGTCAATACATACATCGCTGAAGCAGAGAAGCTTTTTTGTTCGTTCATGAAGTCTATATTAAGCCACTTCAACGTATTTCAGATGTTCAGCTTTGTTGCAAAAATTGCACTGCATATACTCGAAATTTTTCACCGGCCTAGAGCACTGGTTGCAAATAGAGTCCATTTCTATAGCCAGCCGATAGATGTACGTAGCAAAGGGTGTTTCGATCAAAATTTGGTCGACTTAAACTTGAGGCATTTTCTTTCATCGTGCATTAAAAATTTTGCACACCCCTCATTTTGAAGATGTGTGCGTCATTTTTTGATTTTGAGATTAGCACTTCAGTTACCAAAATGTCGTCGGAACGCATCAAAATTTTGCACGTGCATGGCGAACTTGAAAAAGAAAAACAATTAGACTTATAAGTCTAATAAATTAATAAAAACTTTGATCGACTCACACACACTACTGTTTGACCATATTTTGATCGGAACACCTTTTACTCCAGAGAGCACTTGTTGAATAATATAGTACAACAGCTATAGTTGCGACTCTTATCCACGAAAAATGAGTTATGACGTCAGGGAAGATGGTAATCCAAAACATCTACCAATAATGTTCTTTCGCCAAAGCTCGGATGGATCAATTCTTTCACCTACGACACAAAGACACACATAGGTCATCAGAGAGAAACATACCAGCAGAGTCAAACATGATATACCAATATAGGCAGTCACCTCAGTTATCCGGTGATATTTCGTCAAATTAACTATTTTTCATATAAATAAGGATCAGTTGGAAATACTCCAGCTTTTCTCAAGAGTGGAAAGAAAATCCCATAACTAATTAATAACAGAATATATTATCACCCACTCAGGTGTTTTCTATACGAATGAACACCATTAATTTTATTAATTTGTTCATTTTGCCAAACGCCAGCTTTCCATCATTTTGACAACCTTGAGTGATAACATCGAAAAAGAATCTCAATTCCTCAATGTATTCAAACTAACAGCATCATGCTATTCCTGACCCCTCGGGGTCACCATAAATCGAATTTCATCCGAATATTTCCACCCAAAATAGTTCAATCCATGCCGGACAAAATTTCCCCTGTCCTTGGAACTGTTTCGTGAAAACGCTAGCAACGTGATACATGCCACTCCGGTTGACACTTGACTGATGCATTGCCGTTCGTTGCTATTTTGCAGCCACCTTATGAGGATTGAGGTCAGCAACAAGCAGCTGGTAAAACGGGCTGGAAACGGGACGGGTAATATCTTCTGGTCTGATGTGCTCATCTGCAAAAGCCATTTCAATCGTGCCCACCAAGACAGATACCACGACGACATCAATGGAAGACGGCATCCATAAAAGCGAACGAAACCGACCGCAGCTCACCAACCCAGTCCGCCCAGTCGCCGTCGCCGTGGGTGGTGCGAAATATTCGTTTCATTCGGTTCCGATCCTGTCATGTCCCCCACATTGTGGCTCTTTCTCCGTTGTCATAAAACTTGATTTTATGATCCCTCACGAGAAACCGTAAAAAATTAAGATTAAAATAATGTCACAAGAAAGCTGTCTGTCCCATTCCAGGGGCCTTTTTAAACTGCTTCCTTTATGGGTGATCCTGAGCATGTCCAAGTGGGGTGGGGGGTTTCTGTCTCCGAATAGGATGCTTAGAACAACCTTCTTCAAGTTTTTGGAATGATTCGAGGGAGGTATGGAAAATCCAATCAAATGGAGAATTTAACATTGGATATGTTTCCAATCAATGTAGGGGGAGCTTTTGCTTATCTGGGAAATAGTCGATAAGCTTTGTGAAAGGTAGTCGAATGAGGATTGATCGGTTACGAGGCAACATTTAGAAGTAGGTGGAACGATGGAAGGAGAAATCCGTACAATTTGAAGAGTCCATATGAACATCTGGATTGAGCTGGGAAAGGATCACTAACCAATCCCATCAGGCACTAACTTGAATGAAGTCCAAGGGAAATTGCTTTCTCATTATCCTTAATTTATGCAATCTGCTTAGCGTTCAAAATAAATCCAGGGGGGAGTTGCAATTTATCTCGAATGAAATCTCCTGAAAGTACTAAGCCACTTCCTTCCCCGCACCGCAAATGAACACTTTGCGAACAACAAATCAGCCAACCATCGTCCCCCATGGGATATGGGTCTTCTCTCCCAACCTGAAACTGATAATCAAATATTTGACGCCAGTAGGTATGTACATCTTGGTTTCCCCTGCCCTGAATAGACCTGTGCGCCGATCTATTTTCAAACGGCGACGGCGTGGATCGGCGCGGGCATAAATTATCCCCTTAACATTACCTAATGCTTTCCCCTTTTCACTGTTTGGCTTTCACATGCAATGTTAAGACTAAAAGATCACTCCAAGTCTTATATTTTGATAGAAAGCCCGGATATTCATAGTGCTATATGACTCAGGCCGATGGATTGACGTGGAACAGTGTGTGTACAAATATTTGAGACTTAACAATTTGTTCATCACAAGTCAACGGGAAATTCGGCTTATTTCTTTATTAATAAACTTAACCAGTTTCAGAAGCGTGAATATAAGTAATAACCAAATAGAATAAAATTGTCATTATTATGCAAATACGGGAAAGTGCTCTAATGTGGGTCTATGGATCTAAAATTCGGCTTATCTGTGAAATTTGCCTGTCCTTAATTTTTATGTACGTGGCTATTAATAAACCCCGTAAACGTTTCTGGGGGAAGGGAGGTTTGTCCAAAGTCTATAAACGCTCCATACAAAAATACAAAAAATTGCATGGAGAGAAGTCAACTTGGGGAGAGGGGGGTGGCTTGAAATTGTCAAAAATGAGTCTACGGAGTTCATGCACAGGCCCTTAGTTGGGCACCCTAAAAATCTAAAATCTAAGAATCTAAAAATCTAAAAATCTAAGAATGTTAAGATCTAAATATCTAAATATCTAAAAATCTAAAAATCTTAAAATCTTAAAATCTTAAAATCTAAAAATCTTAAGTTCTAAACATCAAAAAATCTAAAAACCTAAAAATCTTAAGATCCAAAAATCTAAAATCTAAGAATCTAAAAATCAAAAATTCTAAGAATCTTAAGATCTAAAAATCTAAAAATCTAAAAATCTAAAAATCTAAAAATCTAAAAATCTAAAAATCTAAAAATCTAAAAATCTAAAAATCTAAAAATCTAAAAATCTAAAAATCTAAAAATCTAAAAATCTAAAAATCTAAAAATCTAAAAATCTAAAAATCTAGTAATCTAAAAATCTAAAAATCTAAAAATCTTAAAATCTTAAAATCTAAAAATCTAAAATTCTAAGAATCTAAAAATCTAAAAATCTAAAAATCTAAAAACTAAAAATCTCAAAACCTAAATATCTTTATATCTGAAAATCTAAAAATCTGAAAATCTAATATCTGAAAATCTAATATCTGAAAATCTAAAAATCTATAAATTTAAAAATCTAAACATCTAAAAATCTAAAAATCTAAAAATCTGTAAATCTAAAAATCTAAATATCTAAAAATCTAAAAATCTTAAAATCTTAAAATCTAAAAATCTGAAAATCTAAACATTAAAAATCTAAAAATCTAGAAATCTAAAAATCTTGAAATTGGAAATTGGAAAAATTAAACATCTTTTTACGTTTGAAGTTGGATGGCTGCAGAATGTGATGGATATATGTACTATGGTGAGACTAGGTTCCGTTTACCTATATAAAAATCAAAGTATCTTAAAATCTAAAAATCTAAAAATCTTTAAATAAAAAAAGACCTGAGCATCTTAAAACCCAAATATTCAAAAATCTAAGAATCTATAAGTCTAATTATTTAAATATCTAGAAATCCAAAAATGTTTAATCTAAAAATCTAAGAATATAAAAATCTAAATGTATAAAAATCGTACAATCTGAAAACATAAAAATCTCAAAATCTCAATACCTAAATATCTAAATATATACAAATCTTAAAATCTTAAGACCTGAGAATCTGAAAATCTAAAAATCTTAAGACCTGAGAACCTTAAAAATCTAAATATTTAAAACCTTAACATCTTAAAATCAAGTTATTTAAATACCTGATAATCTAAAAATCTTCAAATCTCAAAATCTAAGAATCTAAAAATCTAAAAATTCAAAAATCTTAAAATCTATAAGTCTAATTATTTAAATATCTAGAAATCTAAAAATTAAAGAACTTAAAATCTTCGAATCCAAAAATCTAAAAATCTTTATATGTCATGATCTGAGAATCTGAAAATCTAAACATTTAAAAATCTAAAAATCCAAATATGTAATTATTTGAATATTTTAAAATCATACTATCTAAGAATCTAAAACTTCAATTATATTTATAGAATCTAAAAATCTAGATATATAAAAATCTCAAAATCTCAAAATCTCAAAATCAAAATATCTTATTATACAAAATCTTAAAATCTTAAAATCTAGAAATCTTAAGACCTGAGAATCAAAAAATCAAGTATTTAAAAACCTTAACATCTAATCAAATTATTTAAATATCTGAAAGTCTTAAAATCTTCAAATCTCAAAATCTAAGAATCTTAATATCTAATGATCTTAAATCTTAGTATCTAAAAATCTAAGTATCTAAAAATTTAGAAATCTAAAAATCTTCAAGATAAAAATCTAAAAATTTAAATATCATAAGACCTGTGAATCAAAAAATCTAAAAATTCAAAAATCTAAAAATCTTTAAGTCTAATTATTTAAATATCTTGATATCTAAAAATGTTAAATCTTAAAATCTAGGAATCTAAATATCTAAAAATCATAAAATTTAAATCTCTCAAAATCTTAAAATCTTGATATCTTAAAATTTGAAAACCTAAAGAACTGAGAATCTGAAAATCTTAATATTTAAAAATCTGAAAATCTAAAAATTTAATTATTTAAATACCTAAAAATCTTAATATCTAAGAATCTAAAAATTTAATTATATAGAAATCTTAAAATCTCAAAATCTCAAAATCTAAATATCTAAATATCTAAAAATCAATATCATAAATCCAAAAATCTAAAAGTCTTGAAGTTAAATATCTAAAAATCAAAATATCATAAGACCTGAGGATCTTAAATCTCACTAGTACAAAATCTATGAATCTATTATTCTAATTATTCAAATATTTAGAAATCCAAAAATGTTTAATCAAAAAATCTAGGAATCTAAATATCTTAAAATCTTAAAAAATTCTTAAAATCTAAATAGCTTAAAATCTAAAAATCTTGAAATCTTGAAATCTTTAAACCTGAAGACCTGAGAATCTGGAAATCTAAATATTTAAAAATTTGAAAATCTAAAAATGTATTTATTAAAATATCTAAAAATCTTAATATCTTAGAATCTAAAAATTTAATTATATAGAAATCTTAAGATCCCAAAATCTCAGAATCTAAATATCTAAATTTCTAAAAATAAAAATCTAAGAATCTAAATATCTAAAAATCTAAAGTCTAAAAATCTAAAAATCTTAAAGTTAAATATCTAAAAATCTCAATATCACAAGACCTGAGAACCTAAAATCTCAATATTAAGAAATCTAAGGCTCTATGTTTAATCATTTAAATATCTAGAAATCTTAAAATGTTAAATCTAAATATCTAAGAATCTTAATGTCAAAATATATAAAAATCTCAAAATCTCAAAATCTATTTTTCTAAAAAAAAAAAATCTTAAAATCTAAAAATCTCAAAACCTGAAAATCTTGAAATCTTAAGACCTGAGAATCTATAAAATTTAAATATATAAAAATATTCTAAAATCTAATTGTTTAAATATCTGAATATCTGAAAATCTTTAAATCTATATATCTATGAATCCATTATCTAAACATCTTAAATTCTCAAAATCTAAAATCTTAAAATCTAAAAATCCTTAAATCTTAAAATCTTATCCTAAATAAAATTTAAAATCTAAATATCTAAAATTTTTGAGATTTTGAAACTCGGCCACAACATTCTCCTTTATAAACTCAGTTGATCTTCTGGCAAAATATGAGTGCAATCTGTTTAAAAAAAAACCCTTGAATAAATGAAGAAAACCCGCCAAAGCCGTCATTTCCCGTATTTAAAAATCTGAGAATAAAAATAGGCAAATATTTTTAAAAAATAAGATAATTTTTTTTAAGAAACTTGAAGTATCAAAACCGAAATAAAAAAACAATAAAAAAAAATCAAAATTGCCATAAAAACCACATATACAGGAGCTTAAAGATCCAAAGATTAATCATATGTAAAAAAAAATTAAAATAAAGAGTAGTTAAATATACCGAACTATCAATATTTTCACAACATTATTACAATCACGTATTCACTTTGCACTGACCGGTTAATTTAGTGGTTGTCAAGTTATTTGATTCGGGATTTGTCACAAAACGTGTGTTTCTCGGATAAGAAGCATGTTTTGATAGCAGTTTGAACCCCTGCTTATTCAAAAAAAAAAAACTCATGTAAAAAAACCATAATCCTGCCAGTTATATTAAATTTTCCTTCATTTAGTTGCAAGCGTAGCAGCGCACGCACCGGGCTCAGCTAGTGTTTAAATAAAATCAATGTTTTCCCGACGATGGTTTTATTCGACAAATCCATTTTGTCTTTCGGTGATATAATGGTAATCGAACCAGCGATGTGTAGAAAAAAAATCGTGCACTAAAACATGTCAAATATGGTTTTACACATCATCTGCTTCCTGACAAAGTGTTTTGCTATGTATATCAAATCGAAGCAAAACTGAAAGTCAAAACTCCGGCAATGGCTTTTTCCGCGAGTTTCTTGTCATTGAAAACTGGGATTAAAGATTTTAATCCCAGTGTATTTTGGATGTGGCTGGATTTTTTCTTTTCCGTGTCAAAATTCCGTCAATCTCACAACTTTGAAATAACATGAGAAGAAAATGCTTGGACAAGATTCCCGAAGGGGTAGGCTACCTTAACCATTTTTAATTTCAGGACAATCGGAGTTTTGAGTTTTAGTTTTGCTTCGATTTGGCATACATTGCAAAACACTTTGTCAGGAGGCAGATGATGTGTAAAACCATTTTTGACATGTTTTAGTGTACCATTTTTTTCCACACATCGCTGGTTCGATTACCATTATATGTGGCATCAATATGTACACCTGCGATGGAAATTTTCTCGACATTTATGGCGGACCTTTCAATATTTTTAAATTGAAACTTACTCGCGAAATTGCCAAAAGTCGAAACACGAAAATGTACACTGAAGTTTCTAGAACGAAACGACCAAGCTGATCACTATTTCACACGCACACTCTCTGGATGGCACATCTCATCGAGATGTCGTAATTCGTCATCAATAATAAAGGCAGGTTTCTGAAGGGCTAATAAACTTAACCGGCGAAGGGATACATATACGGGGAAATATTTCTATCGGCGCGCCTCAAATTGCCCGGTGGCGCAGGCAAACAAATTCAGCGGCGCACCGGTCGAAAATTGTGGCGGCGCTATAAAATTGTCGGGGTCGGCGGCGTGGCGCGGCGGCGCACAGATCTAGCCCTGAACGAAACAATATAACAGCCACTGATGAAATCACCCACAGAGCGTCTCACCACAATAAGTTGATAAATTACCGGAAACACATCAGAAGCGCCGGTAGATTTCAAACACAGTCCATCGCCAGCCGCTCCACATCTGGCGTCCAATGCCAGTCAGCCAAACCAAGCCAACCTCCATCGCGTCGAATGAATGGATGGAATGGATCGATGATTTGAGCAGGAAGTTTGCTGCTGATACAATCTTCCGGTGCTGGAACCGCCATCTTCCTCCCACCCAATTCGATCAATTTCCAGCAGCTCGCCACCAATTCAGTGTGACGGGGTGGAAAATGTAATATAAGGAATGAATTCGAAAATACAGCATGTGCTGAATAAACATTTCATATTTTATACCGATGTCGGTCAGTGCCGGCGCGAAAAATGCTAGCCTCTGGTGAGTATCGGATGTGGAATCCACCGACGGACTCGGCCAGTGTGATGCGTATTCCGGTTAAATGTGGCATGACCTGGCAAACAGTGTCACATTGTTTCAGTTAGATTGATAGTTTCGATGCACTTCGGCTGGTGATGTGGAGTTCATCGTTTCAGATAAAATTCAACAAAATGATCAAATCAGATATGTAGAGTGCACCAATCATCAACAAATAGAGTAAATTTTATGACTTAAGACTTTATCTAAGGCTACATTATTCCAAGCAAAAACCTTGATAGCCTTATGTTCCCTCCTTCACCTCAGTTGATAAAGGGCTACTACACCAGAAATGGATTCAATTCCAAATTGAGTTCGAGAATAGTTCGTATGGGATAATTTCTTGACTTCCTGGACAAAGATTATCATTCTACCGAACAACCGAATGAATTCAAGAATAATACCTGGCAACCCTGAATTATAAACATTCGAAGGGCATTTAGAACAAGTTGAGAGCCACTCATGATTGCGATACATACAATAAGCTGAAAATGCAGCAATAAAAACGCAGCATGCAACTCAACACATCATCAATATCTAATATTCACTCGCAAAGTTGCAACCGGCACCAGTTGTTTGGTTTGGGTTTTGGGATCCACGCTGGCTGGTGCAACGAAGGTACTGAGTGGCCTTCCTGTGCTGAGCCCTCTCGGTTGAAGGGAATAATTTGAAAACAGAAATGATGAGTGTATTCGAAAGTGGTTTCGATTGGGATTTTAATTTGAGGTTTTCAATTAGAGCAAAACCGACTGCCGAAGCTCAATAAATATGTAACAAAGTGTAAGCTGGAATTAATGCATACCAGTATGCAATCAAAATTTCAAAATCTGGTTAGATTGCAGCACTTACAGATTCGACCAATATCGTGGTTCTTGATTTCGGATAAGTATGCTTAGGGTTATGGAATGAAAAATATTTTACTTTTTAAATTTAATTAAATTAAATTTTCAATATCTAGTACAGACTCTTCAGTTATATCAATTCTAAATGTTGAGATAATGACTGCCGCCAATAATGATTCTGCATAAGCTATTAAGACTCCACTTCATCAATCTTCCTCTCTTAGCTTCTCCATAGCGCTTCCCTTAGCTCGGTTGGTAAAGGCGCAGCTACAAAGCAATACTAAACAGGACTTATAGAGGATATTTGAAAAGGCTTCACAATATTTCAACCCATTAGGGATTGAATTTTGCTATATACACTAATGTACACTAGAAGTGTACAATAATATTGCATCGCTTTCATCGAAATTGGGGTAGGGTGAGGAATTGTTGGTATGTGAGGCTGTAGGAAGAAAAAGGTTAGTAAATGATAGTAAAAATTCTGTTAGCTTTCGATAAGTTGGGAATGGTATCTACCAAAATTCCTGCATAGCTTGAAATCACTTCTTTTTGGAGCTTGTTCCCTCCTTCCTCATGTTGACTTAATCTTCCGTTCCATGAATTGTTTCGTTAGAACGTGACAGGATTCACGGGTTTTATTTTGAACTCTTCAGCAAAACTTCTACTTGATGACGAAATATTTCGTCCATTACCGATGCGTCCTCTAAAACTGAATTTTTCTTCAAAACTGTGTATCTATCTATGACAGAATTATATAAGCAAAACTTCGAAACAAGTATATTATCCAGGGTTGACAATCCCATTTTCATTTTTCACTTCAGCTTATGCCGGCTCAACCAGCATTTATCATCATTTATATTGTACTATATGGTACTGGTCACTTTAATTGTTTTTTTTTTTTTTTTGTTAGAATACTGAAGTTAGTTTTTTTTGGAAGTTCCAACTCATGAAAAATGGTTGAATTTTGTATGATGTCTTGCCGGACCGACATGAGTTGATTACGGTGCTGTAAGATATCATAAAGAAACTTTCCAAAACAACAACGTTTTGTGCATTTTTAATGTGACAATTTAGCACTGGCTTCTGAATTGGAGATGTTCTATTAAATGATTGTTGGAAATTGGGTTTTTCTTGAAGTTTGCTCAGTTTGAAAGTGAAGAAATTTGAATTTATTATGTTGAAAATAATTTATTTGTGATTTTTCTGCATTTTTGACAAACAATATTTGATTTATACAAACAAAGTTTGATATTTTTGTATGGAAAAATGCCTTTTTTTATTTTCCAACTGTCCGACTTTTCCTTGGGAACTTTCCAACTTTTGAGTTTCTCTGAAACTTTTTTGGGCAAAAAGGAACATATCATCCGAAGACACCGTCAAGATTGGTACAGCCGTTTGAGTTTTAGCGTCACTAACAAACAAACATTAATTTTTCTACGTATAGATTGAACAATTTAGTTAAATGTATTATTGAGAGGCCAGAAACCCAAATTTGCAGACATATAAATGAAATTTTTTTGGGTGGCACTTGCAATGCGGTGATCACTCATTAGTAGTCAGTTAACATATTTTTATTGAATCAAACTTGGCTTCGTCGGATTATTTCGCGAATACATTATTTTGAATTGTTATACAATGTTTCGAAAATTGTCACCTTAATATACTACTTATGCTATGTCCTTGACACTCATTCACTGCAAAATCACAGAAGCAAATTAGCTACAGGGATAGTTTAGAGAAATAATGTGACGTGAAATTACATCTTCAATGTTGGAAAAAACCTGTTTGGTAAATCTTTGTTGCTGCAACTTTAGAAATCTGACAAATTCTCTTTCACCACCCGTTCTTATATTCTCAGGCATTCTTCTATTTTCAGTGAGCGAGAAATGGCGCTATAACCATAAGCCATATTGGGCTAGGACTAGAGTTAATGTTAAAGTCCCAACCATTTGAAGAGAATTGGAGCATCACTTAATCTTCTTAGACTAGATGCTCCCAACGACCGTTTTTAATAAATTTTTGTTCTGCCCACCAAACAGGGCATTCGGTTTAACCATATTCTCCGACTATTCATTTCACCTTTCCTATGATATCTACTCAAGGCTACGTAGGTTCCCCGTGTCTTCTAAAGGTAGATACCAAATCCTCCCCATCTCCAACGATTGCATGGACGTGGCCAGGTGAGCGATTGAGAAGTCTCTTCGTAGAGATTATTGCGTGAAGAAACGTGGCAGTATCTTCCATGGTGACATGCAATGTCTTCAACGAATTATTTCTCATCGTAGGTCCACCCACGAAGCCTGAAAACGTCAATGCTAATGCTAAGGCTGCAAAGCAATACCATGCTGGAAGTAACTGAATTCGATTCCCGGTTTAGTTTAGGAATTTTTCGATGAGGAAAATTTCTCGACTCCCTGGGCATAGGGTATGAATATACTTGCCACAGAATCATACTAATGCAAAAATGGAACCTGTCATCGAAGGCTCTCAATTAATAACTGTGGACGTGCATTTAGAACACTGTTGAGAGTTGAAGGCAAGCAATAGGCAAATTGTGAGCTTAAGAAATCATCAATCTTAAACCCTGTAATTGTAACATTTCGGACACTTAGATAATGGCACCACAAGATTCAACAAAACCGATTGTCTATTTTAGTATAATAGAGTTGTATATAAATTAAAAATTGTTGATTGAGCTGTGAATCAATCTGTCCGAAAAATTCACGAACTTTCAACAGTATCCACAGATATACTAGTGGTGGTGGTTCTCGATCTTCTCTTTAAAGTGTCGATCCCATTTGCTATCCTTTTAGATTCAAAGAGTTTCCACTTAACCAGAGCCCAGTATTTTTTCTATCGAGATTAATTTTGGAAAGTTAGGCAGATTGGCTGTGTATGGCACGTATATGACTATAAATTGCCTGCCATTTCAGTACTAGGTTACTCAATGTGATATGGGCTCCATTTTATTCCGGAGTTTCCCATTTTGTTGAACCATACAGGGTAGAAATGCAGGATCGAAACACTCATTGATTACTCTAGTAGTTGAAAATACTTCAAAATACAACACCGTGCTATAAAAGCTGATCAAACAGACGATTAAATTTATCTCCATTTATGCGAACCGCTGTCAAATATTTGTTCCATACGGTGTTAGGGATAAATTGTGGTAAAGCCTGTCCACGTTAAATTTCGGACACCAAAACATTTCAACAAAACCGATTGTTTATTTCACAATAATAGAGTTATATCTACATTGGAAACAGTTGATTAAGATGCGAATCCTTTTTTTTGTAAAATTCTGGAACTTTCAGTGGTACACCCGCCATTAGGTATCGTACGGTATCCTCAGATACGCCCGTGGGCCGTCACAATTCTTCATCTTCTCTTGAAATCATCGGTACCATTTGCTTTCTTCTTAGTTTCGAAGAGTTTCCGCTTAACTAGATCCCAGTATTTCTCTATTGGGTGAAGTTCTGGACACTTTGGTAGATTGGCTGTTTTTTGGCACGTATTTGACCTCTTGTACCTTACGGCATTACAGTACGGATTTCGCATAGTGACAAGAGGCCAAATCAGGCAGAAATAGAGCTGGAGAAACGTGGTTTCTGTTAAACGGTAGCAGCCGCCTTTTCGGACATTCTTGTTCGTATAACGGGTGGCAATTAAAATTTTGGAATTTTTTCGAGGCCTCTATGCTCAACAACAAACGAGCTCAGAGAGAAATAAGAGTGTGTATGCGTTAGCTCTTTCTCTCCTCTTTCTGCTAGTATTTTCTGTTTTGTTTATGCTTGCTCAGTTTTGCTCAAAATGCCGTCGAAACAAGAAGTATTTCGCGAGCGCGTTGTACAGTTCTACGAACTGCACAGAAATCTCGGCAAAACGTATACGGTACAACATTTTAAAAGCGAAAATGTTGGGACTTCGACTGTTTACCATAGCCTAAGATCCCCAACAACTGCTCGCAAGCAAGGTAGTGGAAGACCAGCCAAAATTATGGACGCAAAAGGACTTCGTTCTCTTTCTCGTGCCTTCAACAACAAGGATTCACTGAGCCAACGGGATGCCGCAAAAAAGTTCAACTGTTCTCACCAGTACATCTGCAAAACATTGAAAAGAGTCGGAATAAAGTGCCGAAAGAAGACACGAGCCCCGGAATATACTGATGCACAGATTTCAACGCTGAAATCCCAATGTCGTTAGTTGATTAAAAATTATTCCGGAAAAAGTTTTGTTTTGGACGACGAAAGCTACTTCCTTCTTTCGAAGACGCAGATTCCCGGAAACGATCGATACTATTCAACAGATAGTTCTACTACACCTCCGAACATAAAATATAAGTTTAAACATAAGTTTGAACAGAAAGTGATGCTGTACATTGCCATTTCCGAGAAAGGCATTTCTAAGCCATGGTTCAAGCCCTCTGGTTTGGCAATCAATCAAGATGTGTACCAGAACGAATGTTTGAAGAAAATTTTGATCCGGTTTATACAAAAACATCATGTTGATGGACAATAAGTGTTTTGGCCGGATAAAACGTCATCGCATTACGCCATAAAAACACAATCGTTCCTGAATACCCATTCGATCCCATTTGTACCCAAAAACCACAACCCGACAAATCTGCCTCAGTGTCGCCCAATCGAAGATTTCTTCGGGGGTTTTGAGTTCCTTGGTGTACAAAAATAACTGGAGAGCCACGAATTGCAAACAATTGATTGGTAGAATCAAGAGATGCATTCGCAAAGTTGATATGGAGGCCGTACAACGCTCCTGTTCCGACATCAAACGGAAGCTTCGCCGAACATCCGATTACGGACCGTTTTCAAATGGTCACTAATTTTTTTTCAACAATGGACAATGTATCTTTTATTTGAATAAATCAGATCTTCTTCAACTATGTTTGTCTTTTTTTGACAGCTTGAGAAAGAAATTCCAAAATTTTAGTTGCCACCCGTTAGTGATAATGCCGCTAGAGACTTCTTCGGGAAATTGGACTTCTTCTTAGTGCGGAAATGCCCGACAACGGCGTTCCTTCGCATTGCGGTATAAAAAGCCAGACCCGGAAGCTGTTTAAAGTCTTCGAGTACGTTTGTTTCGACGTTCATTATGGCCAATATGGTACGCCTTCAGTCCTTGCCACTGTTTCACTGTTTGTACGTTTGATTCTAACTTCCCAGCAATGCGAGCCACATTTCGCACAGAGAGATTTGATTTTTTCTCAATAAATGCTACCACCTTCATACTTTTCGATATGTTCAACTTCCAACCTTCCAATCCACAGTCATGATTTGCAAACACCAAACACGGTACTTTTGAGTAGTTTTAGTTTCTTGGCAAGAACGCGTACCGATAAATTGGGATTTTGCTACGCCGATTTAACTAAGTATTATGGCGATTTTATTGAAAGATATCTGAACTATTTAACAGCTTCTATTCAGGCTTAAGTCCCACTTACTTCGAGAAGTTATTAAGCTGTCGCCAAGTGATTTTGGACACAGGAAATTGCTTAAAAAGTAAGTTTGCAGCAATGGAGTTCAGCTGATAATTAAATAACTGCTATTTAAGTTCTGCACCTAAACTCTGCTTATTTACCTTGTTTATTAATAGTCATAATAGAATTTTTCTTCGACATCGATCAAGCATACAAAAAGTGCTGTGGTTTCGAGTCTAAAACTTTTATAACTTTCTTTGTTTTTGATGTATAATTTTCCATACGATACAGACTTCTTTATTTGGATTACAACCTGTGCGTATTTTATTTAATATTTTTATACATGTACATTAACAAAGACGTTGTTAATGCTAGAGATTTGTGAGTTAGCAAACTTTAATAACTCCTAATATGAAAAAGAGCAGCATGGAAGTGTGTCAAAAGAATGTCGTGTACTTATGTTTGAGTTTCAAATTGCCTTCATTATTTCGCTTGAATTCCATTTTTCTTGTTCGAAATTAAATAATGTTTATGCAAATCTGCTCTCTGTTTAATACGCACCAACCGGAACAACATTTCATTTACAGTAGGGTATCGGTATGTAATCTTAGCCTAGCTCCTTCATTCGGCCTATGTACCAAATACGTCATTATTCTGGCAATAATCAACAAAATAATGTTGCTATCAAGATAACTGATTTATTTCAAAGCAACTTAGACACATTCAATCAATTTATAGTTGCTAACTTCCGCGTAACTGGTAATTTCCTCAACTTTTAAGACACGATAAACAGATTTTCTACACGATCTTCGAATGACCTTAATTTGCCGAAATTGAAACTATAAACCGAATAATGCAGCCAAGATACACAAACAATAGTCACACGTTATAAACTATCAGGTCACATAGGTAAAATAACAATGATTTTACATGAAAACCATAGATCCAATATTAGGAACATATTTTTTACAAGGTTTCCAACTGTGGCTTGTTGTATGGAAAGCGTAGTAAAAATGATGTTATTGGTGACATTGACAATAAAAATGTCAGAGTTTCGGTTGAATGGTTTTTATAGGGCTCATCTTAATACAAACTAAATGAACAAAATCTGTGTAGAGCGAATTATAATGTTTTGATTGCCGAATGACCGCTAAATCATATGTAAAAATCACTTAAGTTTTTCCTAGTAGTTAAGTTTAGGTTTGATTTGTGAAATTATTTGTTGGGTAGAGCGAATACAGCTGGAAACGCCTTGAATCAGAACATCAGAAAAAAAATCGTACGTCTAATAACAAATCGATCGAATAGGACGAACTTGCATCCATGATAAGACCCAATTTGGTATCAATTGACCTACATTTCATTCATATTCCTCGCAAGTTTCTGACTTTATAAAACGAGTTGTGTTACTTTTCGTGATACATACTACCAGATGGCTTGTTGAACATATCTTAGCAAGTTAAATGATGCTTCCAGCTCACAAACATTATGAGTAAAATGTATAAAAAATGTAATCGATTGTTGCATATTAGGCTGAGTCAAGGGACACATACCCTAGTTGGTTGCTGTTTAACAATATATGCCTAAACAAAGAAATCACGCCAGTCCAGACACAACAAGGTATGATGCGCCTCCTTAGATGTTTGCTATAAAACATCATGTGCTCTCGTTCGCTGTACGACAACAAAACGATATAAACGAAAAAGCGCGCTTTGTGCTCTCGCAGCCAGGAAGTTTGTTGCATCGATAAAAAAGAGAAGAGAAAAATAACTCTCTCAAACGAATGGGGTCCACACAATGTAAAATAACTGACTGAAGAAAATTTAACTCTTAATCTGTTGTGTTGCTTCACAGTCTGTTCTTGTTGAAGGAATGCAAAGTTGCAAGACATTCGCTCTATAGTCATCAGCATATTAATTTAAAATCGACAACCTTAAATTATGTTACATATAGTGTCATTAATTGCTAATGAAGCACACTTAGAAAATTTTACAGTATTCGGTAGTTTTTTACCGAACATTCAACAGATGAACGTTGGGTAATTCGATTTAACGGATTTCGGTAAAATTTGACAAATTCCAGTAATTTTTTCACCGGAATACAACAAAATTTTACCGAAATCTGGTAAATCGGATTACCGAACGTTCAGCTGTTGAAAGTTCCGTAAAAAATTTCCGAATACTGTAAAATTTTCTAAGTGTGTACATACCAGGTTGATTTTCCATCCTCCAGGGACTCCTCACATGGTCTGTGCGTGGGAACGGATGGTGCGCTCTTCAAAAACTGCAGTGGACGCGGCATAACACATGATGATTGTGAACAGTCATACACTGACATATGTTCCGCTTGCATTGAAGGAATACGAATCCCTCACACCAAAGCCTTTTCTGCTAGAGAAACTCATCTGGTGTACGTCAATCGGCAGTGGAGGCAGCAAATCCAGAGGGCGCTCTAAGATCTGCTTGGGGCCAAAGACTGCAGCAACGACGTATTTTGGCTGAGATTGATACGGGAGTATATCACAACGTTGACTAAACGTCCGATGCGGTGAAGTGAAGCCGATCTCTGAAGAAGAATTGGTCTTTGTAGTGGGTGATGGCAGGAGGAATGAATTCTACAAAACTGAACCTGGTGGTGGTTACGGGGGAGAGAGTGTTGATACTGGTAACACTGTATGTGACGGTACAATAAGGGCGGACACTAGTTGTCAACGAAACTGTCAACAATACTGTAAAGGAACAGACATGAATGAGAAGAACGAGATAGAGAAATATAGTAGCATGTCACATTAGTATAGAGTGAAATACAATTGAACAGGGTGGTTTTGAGAATTGAATTAATCCAAGTTGCTTTAAATTGCTTACAAATTATGTTTTACAGCTAAAATTTATACGTTTAAACATTACTTAAAGTCAAGGTTGCGGCTTATCATTTTTGACTTATCCATATTCATTTGCCGATAGCTCTTCTCAGAAGCTCAATTTCAAAATATAATGTATGATGAACTTATGGTGCTTGAGTAGACCTACAACTTGGTCTAACAATACATAGCTCTATCTCTTATATCTGAGGAATAAGAGCGTATATTCGCAGTGATCTTCGCGATGATATTCGCGGTGAAGATCACGCGATTATCATCGTGAAGATCACTGTGAATATACGCTCTCATGTCGAAAATATGGGAGTTAGAGCAATGTACTGTTAGACAAAGTTGTAGGTCTACTCATGCACTACAAGTTGATCATACATCATATTATCAAATCGACCCTCTGAAAGGAGATATTGGCAAATGAATATGCCTGAGTCAAAAATGATAAGCCGCAACCCTGCTTAAAGTAAGTTCACTACGCATTAAATTTGTGAATAGAGAGAACTTCAGGGAAATTCTGCAAAAAAATCAGTGAAGTTGTGCAGAAAACTTCAAGGCAGTTCTACAGAGATCTTCAGGTAAGTTCTGCAAAAAAACTACAGGGAAATTCTGCACAATACTTCAGGGAACTTTTGCAAAGAATTTCAAGAAAGTTCTGCAGAGAACATCAGGGAAGTTCTTCAAAGAACTTTAGGGAAATTCTTCAGAGAACTGCAGAGAAGGTGGATAAACTCAGGTTTTTATGATAAACGGCTTTTACACTGCTGGTAGAAATTCCCACCAGAAATATTTTTCTATTTCTTTTATACAAAGGTTGAGAACACCTTATCCTTAAATTTATTTTCTGTTGAAATGTTTTTATATGCCGTAGATATATTTCGAAAAAAGCACTTCCGCTGACCTTACGATAAATGTCCATCCGTTTGATTGCTTTCCAGATGAGATTCCAAGGATGCTGGACACTAAGTTCTAGAAGTAATCACCTATAATGGGTGCATGCCATTGCTTGTTGTGACGATCTTCAAATTGTTCGGAACCTTGGTGAAATCTTTCCACATGCTCCCTCAAGTATGATTCCATGTTTTCTTTGAATGTATCAAGATGAGAGTCCAAAATATGTTATTTCAACGACATACGGTATCCCATTTTACAAAAAAAAATAATTAAATAATTACTCGACAATCTCCTGATAATTGTGAGCTTTATGGTTTCCCAAAAAGTTTTCACATTTTTAGTTGAAGCCTTTCCATGCCAATTTCTGGATTTGGACATTTCACATCTTCTACCATTCCCTTACTTGAGGGCCATTTCAAACTTCTGTCGTTATTTTGGCATCTGATAATTTGGAAATGTGTGTATTATGTATGTGAAGACTGCACATTCTTCATATTTTCTCTTCTAAAATTCAACAAAATAATGTAGTTTGGCACATATTGCAATCATAGTTGCCACTCTCTCGGTTCGTATATAATGCCCATTCCATAAAACAGCTCCAATCCCGGATAAGATCGTCAATTTCCTTTTGATTTGGATAACGTGAAGACCTTACTCTCTTGGTACGATAATCCGCAACAGTAACACCAATAAATATATTTTTTGGTTCAGGAAATACTAGCACCAAGCTCGGTTCCAAGCTTAATGATTCGTTGCTAAGAACGTAACTCACACCAACAAACCGTCTACTATTCTGTCAGAATAACATAGCGAATCAAAACAAAATAAAGCCGAAAGGTAGAGTGTTTTCGCTTTTGTAAACTATGTGTAATCCTTGTTGTTTGAGTGTGTTTTTTATTGGGTTCGTGACTTTAGGGTAAAACGGTAGACTGATCCTTCGTACATTTTCTCTGTCTGGCTTAAGTGTGGTGATGTTTTTTATATGTAGCTTTCGTTTGTGTTTTTGTAGAATTTTTTCCGTGAACTTTTTCTCGTAGCCATTCATCTCAGCTCCCTGGTAGATACGTTCTTTTTCTTCTGCGAATTATTGTTCCTCCATGGGAACATTATATAGGCGGTGTGCCATGGAGTGAAAGGCCGCGACATTCTATGCAACTTGAAGGACAAGGTTCCGCCGGACGAAAACTCGGGGATTTACCAAATTCCCTGTCAGGACTGCTCATCCGTATACATCGGACAAACCCGCCGCAAAGTGAAGGTTCGGATGAAAGAACACAAAAACGCTGTTGATAAACGGAAACTCAATGAATCAGCAACAGCGGTACATGCGACAGGTTTTGACCATAATATTGACTGGGAAAAAGCAAAACTGATAAAAACAGTAAGGAAACCGTCTCACCTAAACGCATGGGAATCGATGTTTATCGCCAATTCATCCGAACCGCTCATGAATGAAGACGATCCTTCCATCACATCATGCCTGTTTAACTTGACAAAGCTGAGAATTCAGTAACTGTCTCTTCTCTTCTGACAACTACGTAAAAGCGTACGAAGATTTGCGTAATCAGTCGGACATAGTCCCGTAGATGGGCAGCATCGTGCCCGAAACCGGTCGACCAAAAGGTAAATTTATTTTAAATTGTAAGAACGATAAGTGTTGTGTCTTGTCTCGCGTCGCGTTTTGTTAGTGTATTTGTTGCAGTTATTCGGTACATGTTGGATGACAGTTAACTGGTGCAGTTTGCATTACTATTACTATGTTGCTAACAAGAATTATTTTCACCGAGTGATTGATCAGCCTATCCCTAAATATCTTAATGCAAATACACGCTTTCAAAAGTTGGTCTAGAGCTGAGAGAGTCCTTGCAATGGTAAAATACATCATCTTCCAAAGACTTGTCCAAATCAAAACCAAAACCAATCCAAACCAAGGAGGGTCTTGTCTTATTTTGGCTATTTCTCCCAGATTTTCCCATCTCCGATTACTACTGAGAAACATAGAATTTCGTGTACTTAAGGGGGGACATGCAGTTAGAACGAGCAAAAACAACTAATTTTTGAAAATTATTTTTCAAGGGGAAGTTTTTACTCAAATCAATCGAAACTTTTTCCATGTAGTATACAAAAATATTTTTTTCAATTTTTTTTTCAACAATATGGCGGCCGTTAGAGTGCGTTGAAAAAGACGTTGTATTTTGATTGTGCCGGCTCTCCTGGTCGCATTTTTGATCTGAAACCTGCTAATCAAAAAAATAAATTAATTAATTACGTTTATATTTAGTAGATGAATATAAAAAAAGGCAAATAAAAAAATTGCACTTCCGTCGTAACTTTTTTTTTTTTAAATCACATTTTTCCCTCCATTTTATCACATTTTTCAATATTTAATAATAAAATATTACAATAATTTTCAATTCATCAAGAAGGTAATACTAAAATAAAAAAAAAAAACTATAAGTTCCAGCTTAATCGAATAATTAGTTTTCAAGTTATCACCGGCATAAACTCCGAAAATGCTGTTTGAGAAAAACGCGTTGAAAGTCTTAATTATAATTATTGGTCAAGCGTGCGAAAGAGGCGTCTCCGAAAACCAATGAAAAGAAACACTTGGACTTTGAATTTCGTAGAAAAGGTTTCAGGAGCGTATTTTACGGGAAATTTACTATCTTTTTATGCTATAAAACTAAATTGAATTTTTTGGTCATTCTAACTGTGTATCCCCACGTAACTGAGACTTTGAAACAAATATCCAACAAACGAATCTCTGGCACCACTGGCGCATGAATGCATTTTCATAACCAGAAGCTCTCTCAGCCATCCCAGCACCAGAGAGACCGTTCTCATTTTGATCGTTTTTCCTTCAAACTCGTTCGCTCTCCATCCGGCATTACATCTGAACCATCCAAAACAATCCCACCCACCAAGCCTCTCATCTGTTTTTCCACCCGTTTCGCATGTCCGTCACCGACTGACAACCGACTGACTTCCTGAATGAACCGTCGTCGTCGGTCGCACGGCAGGGCAGACAGTGCAACCAAGTACACCCTCCAGTGGCAGGCGGTGGCGGTGGTGTGGCGGCGCTTGGCATTGGCACTGCCTTGCTGTTTGCGGCGCGCGGTTCAGTTCAAATCTTTCGCCAACGGCTGCGTTAGTCTGTTTCGGGACCCAGCGGTGGGAACACGCGTTCGGAATTCACACCAGAAGACGATGGGACGATGGATTTTGGTCTGGTTAAGAGGAGAGTGACTTGCTTCCTGGACGGATGATAAAAACTGTTACACTGTATGGCGGCACCATGTGACACATTGTGGATTTAATGGAAGTTTTATGCTGGTTTACGGTGGAAGCAATTTTAGTTTGTGGTCAGTTATTATGCAATACATTTTAAGTGATTTGTTGAGTCTGCTCCAAGTGCAATTTCCTGCAAGAAGAAGGTGAAATAGTAGCAATCATTTGTTTCCAAAATTGGATTTTGCTACCAGTCAGAATCCGCCAATATTTGTTCGTTCTCTGCTAAAATAGAGCAAATCCTTCCTAACGGCCCTCGAAGGGACCGGGCTGTGTACATAGTTGCCGTTGAACTTTGCTTGCTGTCGTCTGCTGGATGCCATTGGAAGGTACATATGAATCTGCTGCAGACAAAAAAAAAACAGAATAAATGTGTCCTGAAATAGCTGAAATGTGCTGACCAGAGGTCATATGTGAGTGCGGGTTTGGGTTGCAACAATGGGCAGGCTGTTGAAATGTTTGAATGCTGGCCTCGTGCCCACACAATAAACCAATATCACACGCAAACGGAAGGTATCTGCTTCATTTCAACATGCGTTGAACCTACAGTTTCGAAACGAACATCCGAAGGCACAGAAGTAAACAAATATTTGAGGTCGAATAAATAGTCAAATGGAAAACTCGGCGCTGGAGTGAGTGAGTGAATTGAAAAGCGTGGATCGAGAGACGAACGGCGGGAAATTAATCTTCGAATTATTTACGATTATGACAGGTCGAAAACGATGAAGACGATGATGATCCAAATTTGCGCTGCCCTCAGAAACCGGCATCATTTACCGGAGATGAAGATAATAATAACCTCGTTGAGAATTAGAGTGTCTGTGAATTGGCCGATCGCTTAGTGTGGTGTTTTATTTATTGGTCGCTAACTGTTTGGCAGCCACCGTTTTTGAAGGGAGGGAAATATTGTCCTAAGCAGGTGAAAGAAGATCAGAAGGGTTGTTGTGCTATTGATGGAAGGACGATGAAAGCGGATGCTTTGAGCGCGTTTAGTTACAAAGGTAAGGATTAGTTTTTTTTAATGCTTTCAAATGATGGTATAATATGATTCTAGTGAATAAATTCGTTTCCTTTGAAGATTGAACTGCTTTTGTACTGGTGGTAAATTAATCACTTATTATTATTGCCTATAAGTTGTTGAGAAAACGAGAAATGGGGCTAAATTTTTCAATGAACATATGTGCTAAAAAAAAAGGCAGAAAATTGTTACCTTAGGAGAACAATGTATGGAGAGCATTTATATATTAATTGTCAAGAAGAACAATCATAGAATGAGTGACATATGCTTGGAAAGTTCCTCATTAAAAAACTTTCTTCACTCAAAGAATTCATGCATTGTTTACGTACTGTTTATATTGATTGGCTAAGCCATTGAGTTAGGCTAAAAAGCCGTGTAATTATTTCTATCTCTGATTTTTTTTTCAACCGGCATTCATTAGTTTGAATAGTTCATATAAAAAGGAGTTGATTAACAAATGCTTTTCAAAATGTTTTTTTTTTAAAAAAAAAGAACGACTTTAGCTTTAACGTACTATGCAACTATGCACACATTTAATCATCTATCTTCTATATATATAAAAATGAAATGCTGTCCGTTCGTGACGGCATAACTCAAGAACGACTCGATGGATTTATTTGATTTCTTTTTTATTTGATTCGTCTTGGCTCTCAACATGTTTATATGAAGAAAAAATTGGAAAATTTTACTAGAAAATGAGAAAAAATCATAAAAATCAAATTGTAATTTTGTTTGGGAATATCATAATATGCTAGACAGCAAGACCATCTTTCGATTTGTAAGGACAAACCGGAAGAAACTATTATAATGGCTTCGCAACTAACTAAAAACAAAGAACGAGAGAGGAGAGAATCACTGATTGTTACTTAGGACCTTTTGAGAAGATGTACAAAAAATGATAATACACTAGAGTCGCTTATTTCGCAATTTTTTACGGGGTTGTCGGAATTTGACGCGGTTTTAGTCATTCAAACGAGAAGATAACGTTCGCTTATATTTGATCAAAAACGCGTTTCAAACCTAACTTTTCTCGCTTTTTGCAAAGTTTTTGTAAACTACGGGATTTTTCGTAGATTTAGGAATTTACTCGATTTTTTAAAGTAGTTTTTTTCCATCGCACTCACTCCTGTGTAAAAAAGTAGCTTCAGTGTATAGGATTTAAAGCGTGTAGATGCACGTATAAACTGGAACGTTTGTATTGGTGACACCTCGCAGCGAGATGTAAATTCTAGATCAACAATAGAATCGGGCCTATCAACATTTGTAACCAAATATTCCTGAGCCCTTTTTCACTTAAGCCATAAGCCACCCACGCAAATCAATACCATAATAATGTAGGGAAAAGTTTCTCTACACGATGATGCTATAGATTGCGTGTGTAGCCTATGGCTTGCGAGAAAAAAGGCTCAAAAGTATATGTTTACTAATGTCGATCAACCCTATTCTATTGTTGGTCAAGAATTGGAATGAATGTCAATGGAAAGTGAAGGTATTAGTTTATGTCTTTTGTGTTGAGCTGACAGATGTGTAATTACGTTTTTGTTTACATTAGTATCGTTCACTGTGTGATAAATAGTGTATCAGGAAGGTGAAATCGACGATATTACTAGAATTTAAAAAAACACAAACTAAGTTTCAGTAAATTTCAATTAGTATTGTTGTACAATGCCTCCAACTAGACAGAATAATATCGGTCGGCTGCTAGCTCAGTAAACTCTCGAATGAGACAAAGCGACGATCAGCGTGCAACTCAAACTGAATTGGATCGACAACGGACTTCACGGGCTCGAATAATGTTGAGTGAAGAAGAAAGAGCAGCTCAAAATACAAGCGATGGAGTTAGAAAGAAGCGTAATCGGCATGTATCAGACAGATCTGGCAACAATCGTGCCAAACATAACCTTATAAAACAATTACGAAGGCAAGCCTACATTCCACAAAATCTTGATGACAATGCGAATATATCAGTCGCCGTTGGATCAATGAGTGTAGTTTGTTATCATTGTAATACATTAAAGTTCCCAAATGAAACACCAGAGCCTTTGCGCTTATTTGTGTCGGGATCAGGAAGTGGTTCTAAACATTTTCTGCAGAACATCCAGAGTTATAATGGTTGTTGTCAAATGACTTTTTTTGGCGCAACTCACATAATAATATTTAAAAGTTTTCTTGGACATTGAACCTTAAGGATTCCAAGAGTTTAAATATTAGTAAATTATGAAATTGTGAAAGCGTCTATGGTCAAGTTTACCAAAAAACGAATTCAATGTTGCCACCGACGGACGCAGACCATCAATTTCTACAGATTTAATTCAAGGGAGATTAACTCAGCAACATTATTTCACCATGACGCGGGATATTGTACAACAAGTGCAAGCTATGCTTCATGAGCCCAATGGATTGATTCAAATGTTCAAGACTACTCTAGATCGAATGCTTGAGATTCGAGCTAATACCATAGACTAACTCTATGATCAGTAGGTCCCGAACAAATACGATTTTTTGCTTGGCTCAGTCAGAACTAGCACATCGGTCCCTAGCTCGGTCCCAAGCTTAATAAAATGCCCCCAATAATGAACTCACACGAACACACTCTCAAATATTCTGTCAAAAGAACACAGCAAATCAAAACAAAGGCGCAAACATGTACAGCAAGATGGTAGCTTCAAGGTGTACCTCAGACCAAGGGGTTCTTCAACAGTGAACCAATTTCAAATCGCAAGTTACATATTGATTGTTGCTAATACCTTCTTCAATTTTCCAATAAGTAGTTTAATTGTAAGCAGAACAACGTCTGCCGGGTCAGCTAGTTGAAAATAAAATCCTGTTGATGCGTTTCAGTAAATGCACTAAAAATCAAATTCATTGATTTTTCTAAAACTCAAAAAGTTTGACTAGATTTACTTCAGTTCAGTTCAATGAGCTTTCGCACGCTTTCAACTTACTATTCTAGAAGCAATTTCAAAGTTAAAAATTAAAGTATTTCTATGCGAACACCAATGCTTGAATTTTTGTATTGTATAGTTAGTGTAGCTGATGGTGCCAATAAGCCAAATGCTATTAGGCCAAATCCCGCAAAAGGTCATTAGGTCGGATTATTAGGCTGGAAATTATTAAGTCGAATGGGTCATCGGGCCAAATTTAAAAAATGGTAGATTGAGATATTCTATCAAATCTTTACGACATGAACTTAACGAATAAACATGATCATTCGCTTTTTTTAAAGATGAGCATTTCTTTCTTATCTCAAAAGTGCCAATCGGCTAAGGATTGAAATTATTATTTTTCGAAAGGGCACAAAACCAATGCTTTTTTTTTAGATTTTCTACTTCTTTCTATCAGAAGCAGTTTGTTCCCATTTCTAATCTGACATGGGAACGTCCATTAATTGCGTCACGCAAAAATGACTTTTACAACCCCTCCTCCTCCCTTGTCACGTTTTTTTGTATGGACCTTCACATTTTTTGTATGGATCGTCACGTTTTCTCAAACCCCCTCCCCCTTACTGAGTGACATAATTAATGGACCTTCCCCATTCTACTTGCATGTATTAGCAAAGACAAAGCTTAGTATTTCTTGAAATATTTTAGATTTAAAAGACAATGTTTTTCCCCTCTTTTAATCTTGATCAGTTAATTTTAATTAAAAAAAAAAGGATTCCATACATCTATAAAACATCAACAGAACAAGCTTTCATGAGCAGATCTAAATCATGTTGGAATTACATTACATCGACAATGTTTCGCAAAACTTGTTTTTTTTTTTTTCATAACGATGAATTTGTCTTTACAAAATTGTGGTTTCACTGCCAAAGGGAAGCGAATCAAAGGTACTCAGAGTTGACATTTCAACAATCAGAGTTGGCTCAGAAAAGAAACTACAAACCTATCACGCCAAGGATTAGTGATTGAATCCCATGGTTAGCGATGTTATATTTTTGTATGAGGATATATTTTATTCCATTTTATGTTCTATAAGGCTACACTTTTTGCACTTTTTACGTCTTATTAGAGTATTAAGAAAAGTATTGGACACTTATATTGATATCACGCTCAAACAATCTCTTTTTCATTTGTATTACTGTCCCTTTTTTTCTCACGGAAAATTTACCCAATTTCCGTAAAAATTGGAACAACTCATAAATTAAGTTGTTCCAATTTTTACGAAAATTGAGTAATTTTTCCGTGAGAAAAAAAGGGACAGTAATACAATTGAAAGAGAGGCTGATTTGAGCGTGATGATAACCTGTATTTGTCATTTCACATTACTTTCGGCTTTTTTTTAAATAAGCTGTGTTGCTTGGAGCATAGGAGATGTTTTTCTTCATTCAACCGTGTCCAATTCTTCCAAATTAAAATTTTTCAATTTTCGAACACGTCTTGTTGAAGTTTGAACTTAGTATTCCTTATAATCCTTGGGACATGATGCTTATTAATTTTCATGAAGGATCTTTCCTTTTGTTCAGCCTTTAATCAGCTTTCATGCCTCGTTGAGTGTTTTTTTTTTTGGAGCATTTATCTTCTTTGAAATTTTAGCAGAGTAAAATTCTTAACATCAAAAAGGGACGTGTTTTGGTTTTACTGCTGTGTAACGAACCAAAAATGTTGTCGATATATAGAGAAATTATTAACAAAGAAAGTACCAAAATCAATGTTTGAAGAAAATATTGATCCATTGTCAACTTTGGTGCTTTGGTCGGATCAAGCGTCAACCAATGAACAAAGCAAACACGCAATCCAACAAATTTGCGCTGCCTATGTCGTCAATGATTTCTGTGGATATTTAAGTTCGCTGGTTTGCAAAACAAATGGATAGATAAAGACTATAAACAATCGATAAAAAAGCTGTTCACACTCCGTTCAAACATTTGATAAGGCATCGTCGAACAGTAGTTGGCGAACCGTATTCAAATGTTCATAAATCAAAGTAAGAGACGTTCCTTCAAAATAAATCAATCAGGAAATCTCTATTATTCCTATTATTTCTTTCATTCGATTCGATTGTTGCTCAGGAGTGTTAAATTAACGTAAACAGCTGGTTATTATAATTTTTGAATAGTTCAGTAATTTTTTAGTCCGTGATAATTCTCTATACTTTGATAGTTACACTTCTTCAAGCTATGGAACCCTTAAACTAAATAAAGGGATTTTCTGTTCAGAAAAGTTATCAGTCAAGTAACAACTTGACGCTTACATAACACATGACGCAACAACAATTGACAACTAACGGATCAAGTAGGAATTTATAATTTTAAGATACCTTAACACAAAACAATTTCACTAACAAACACATCTCTTTGGTAGAACTATAAATACTAGACCTACTGTGATGTTCTCTTCAGTCGAGCACTCGACACTGAAGAAGTCTGTAAGTCGCAGATGAAATAGGCTTATCTGTCAAAGATAAGCTATCTGTAGTAGAATTAACGGAATTTGCTAGCATTTTCTAGTGAAGGTAAGAAAGTTTTCAGTTTATTTTAAGAAAAAGTGATCCAATGAATTGTTAATTTGAATTGTCCTTGTTTTGGTTTCAATCGTTCGGAGTTTTTAAGTGAAGTCAAGGTTAAGTCACTGTATCCAATAATCTTGGCTTACTGGTTCTTTCAAATCGAATTAATTCTAGAACAAATAATCAATTGCACGTTACAGCGACTATTATTTTCAAAACTGTGGAGCTCAAATTCATACTTCATAAATGTTATAATTTTCCCAAAATGTTAAACGGTGGATATGTTTACCCTATGGATCAGCTCTTCAGCATTCTTTATCTTCCGTTAATCTCTTTCTCCTTTTTTATTTTTCTCTCTCCCTCTCTTTCTCTTCTCTGTTTCACTTTTCCTCATTCCCATTCTCACACGGCGGGACAGTTGACTTAATTTTGAAGCGTTTTTGACTAACTTTCGCCAAAGGTCGAGTCTCTCATGTATGAGCAAATGTGACTGGGATTGCTTGACATTTTAAAAGAAGCAAAAGATCAGTTATATAGAGACTGTTCGCTCCTTGAGGCTAATAAGCACTCCCCGTATATTCTCATGAAACTAAAAAAGCTTCTAGGTGCTTTATCTTCGCAATATTATGTCACCACCTTTGTACGGGTCCCATCTCATTATTCGATTCTGGGCAATGAAAGAGCGGACTCGCTTGCAATGGTGGGCGCTAAAGAAGCCGATTTTTTGGAGAGAGCGTCATACATGATCCGTGACTGTATTTTCGAAGAAGCTTTCCGTGAATCCGTCCTTTTAGTTACATTCTGCTTCTTGTGGGCTCTGATTTTGTTACGCTTTTTTATATTCTGCACAGCTCCGACGCTAATGTCCACATTTTTGGCAACATCACGTTCATGCGATTTAAAAAGGCGAACTGTTTCCAGCTCCTTATTCTAGTCCGGTGCCCCCTTTTCAAATTTTCAAAATCTTCAAGAGAACACGTTTCTCCAAACTTCTTAACAATCTTGAATACTACAGATTTAGAGCGCTTCACGTGTTTTGCCAATTTTTGAAACGACAACTTTTCGGAAAACCATTTGTGCAAAATTAATCTGCAAGTTGATAAACTGAACAATGGGTCGGTTCGGAATTTCTCACTTGTTTAGATTTTTCAGGTGTGTTGTCAAAGTATACAATCATACATTAATTGTTATGTTATGTATTCTCCGTGCGTGGAGTAACGATAATGATGTAGAAGGAGATTTTCGCTCATCACCATGAGGCACCAAGAGTGAACATTAATGTTTATCGCTAGAATGAAAGATGTGAAGAGAAAGTGTTGACAGTTCCGTCAGTGTGCGGCAGGCTGGAAATAGAACAGATGTTTTTATTTAGGAAAATTGAGCAAAAGGGCATGAATCCAGTGGTACTCGAACAATGGACGTAAAATTTTGCCTCACATCCCACTGCGGGGTAGGTTGTAGGACGGACCAAGTCCGCCACTGCAACAGGCAAAAATTGACGAATGGAAAGACGCTCATGATACATGCCCTTTCACTCAACTTTCCTAAATAAAAACATCTGTTCACTCTTGGTGCCTCATGGTGATGAGCAAACATCTCCTTCTACATCAAAGTATACAACGTTTTTTACACATTGAGCAAAAATTCACAATTTTTCGCAAAGTTTTGACCCTAATCCATCGATGAAAAGATGTCCACTTTCTATAATGAACAGTCCTTAGAAATAAAAATACACGTTTTTCGTAGATACATCAAAATTGTTGCAACTAACCCCTAGCACACCGCGGGTAATCGGTTCGTTCACTATATCCGTAGTTTTAAGAAAATGTTTGAAAAATAAAAAAATAAACCTTTTCTCTGTAGAGTTGATTCGATTGAGCCTACACAAAATTATGAATATGATAAAGACGTGTTATGATAGAGCAGATTTTCTTACTGAAACAAATGAGTGCTAAATATGAAAACAATCATTAGACAAGATTAGAAAAGATTGTGTTTGTGAGTAGTTATCAATTCCTTCGTAATCGATGGTCGATTTGATATAACCATAATTATAAGAAGAGAAAATTACCTGGAATTGATAACGAACCTTTACGAAAGAAAATTTAACTTACATAGCAACCAGTTTGTGTGTAAAACCATAAGCAATATGGGGCTAGGACCATGATTAATAGTAATTGTAGTTTTCGCATTCTTCATGATATGTAGAAGGAGATATTTTCTCATCACCATGGGGCTATGAAAATGATTTGAAGAGAAATTGTAGATAGTTCCATTAGTGTACGGCAGGTTGTGAAAACTGAATTCGAGAGATTGTATATCTAGTTTTCATGGAACTGGGTACGGTGTAAACCAGAGGAAATATAGGAAATATCAAGAACTGATTTTTACCCAAGACTCAAATAAAAACTTTATCTTCTTTGATTAATTACCGATTGGACCTGTATTCCGGAAAAAAAGATCTAATATACGCGATTAAACCACTTACGCAAAAAGCTACCAAACCTCTATAGGAGGATTGAAAACCTGGGTGGTTTCTTATGAAATCTCTGTCCAACCAACAGTTCGACAAAGATGATTCATGACAACGTAAACAAACGTTACTTATTCTTCGAAATGGCTGTGGTAGATTTATGAGGCAAGTTTCCAAGGTCGACAAATTCAAGGAAGAAGCCATTGTTTACGTTTGTCAATTAGCCCTTATGAAAAGTCTTTGTCGAGCTTAATACTTATGACAGACATACAACGCCGAGTGTTGTACGAACTCTCAAATATTTTAATCCAGTACCAAAAACACGCTGTATGTCCGTCCCAGGCATATACACCGTGATCAATATATTCTCATACACTTTTTCCTTGCAATGGTGTCGGGCAACTACTCAACATGCTTCACGTATGTGTTGGTGTAGTTTTGCACTATGTTTATACAAAGGCTTTAAGGTTATGTCCGATTGTTTTCATTCGGTGTTTATCTTTTATCAGCGATGAAGGAGTTGCGAGCTGCGGCGATAAATTTTTTTTAGAAAGGTGAGCTTCCGGGCGCTATTTTCAAAAAATTGAAAAACCTCGGAGTAAGGCGGGATTTTGTGTACCAAACCATCCGAAGGTACCGTGACACCAGCTCGTTGGATGACCGGAAAAGATCCGGTCGTACTCGTACGGTGTGGACTGCACGAGTTGTTAAAGTGGTCAGTGAAAGGATTAGACGAAAATCATAGCTCTCTGTACGTAAAAGGGTCGCAGATCTGAATGTTTCGAGATCTTCAATGCACAATATACTGCAAAATGATCTCGGATTCCAAGCTTTTAAGAAACGTAAGGTTCACGGAATTTCAGAACCTTCCAAACAGAAACGACTCGAAAGAGCAAGTCTGCCTTTGTTCCACGAAAAGTTATTCGTCTTGCAACAATCCCACTATGTACAGAAGATTGTGGGCTCTCTCTTCGAGAACTGTTCCAGAGAGTGATAGGAATATTCCACGGTTCAAAAGTGCTGCGTCAGTGATTGTTTGGGGAGGAATTTGCAAGCGAGGCAAAGTACCACTGGTTTTCATAGAAAAAGGCGTTAAAGTGTATGCCGTATATTATAAAACGGAAGTTTTAGAGAAAGTTGTCAAGCCATATGTACAAGAGGTGTTTGGAGATGATCACTATGTGTTTCAGCAAGAGGAGCGCCATCTCATACTGCAAATCTCGTTCAGGGCTGGTGCCGAGAAAATTTGACCGACTTTCTGGACAAAGTGAATGGCCTCCCAGTTCACCAGATCTGAATCCATTGGATTATTTCGTATGATCATTCATGCTGGGGAAGGTTAATCACCACAGGGCGTCTACTATGAACCAATTCAAAACCGTAATCAAACGAATTTGGGATGAAATGCAGATGGAAGGCGTGAGTGCCTCCTATGACGGTTTCGAAAAACATCTGGAGCTGATCAAGAAGGTTAAAGGCGGTGTTATTCCAAAACATATGCTTTAAAGACTGTATTCGATGAAATTTGGACACACGCAATTGTTCGTAACTTTTTAACGTGTGGGTAAAAATTATTGAAATTTTAACTAAATGTATTTCATTGTGTTGTGTCAATTGTGTAATGAGTTTCGTGAAAATCGGTCGAGTGATTTCAGTGATGGCTTCGAATGAAGAAATAGTGCGCCAACAAATTTTGGGCACTCACTTCGAAAACCCAAACGCTTCTCATCGATGGATCAGAAAACAGCTCAGAATCGCACATTCAACCGTATCTCATGTGATCAAAACGTTCAAGGATATCAAATCCGGAGAAGGCCAGGATGGTATTGAACCAATTTAAGCGTTATCCCAACATTTCGATCAGGGATGTTGCGAAAAAGGCGAAAGTTTCTGTTTGTTTTGTGCAGAAAACAATGAAACGTTCTGGATTACATGTGTACAAGGTCCAGAAGACACCAAACCGGAGTGATAAACAGAACTCGGTGGCCAAAACTCGTTCAAGAAAACTGTACAGGGAGTGGCTCACAAAACCGTTCTGCATTGTGATGGACGATGAGGCCTACATTGAAGCCGACACCAAACAAATGCCAGGGCAGGAACACTACGTCGCCACCTCTAGGTTGGCCTTTCCGGAGAGTGTACGGGAGAAGAAACTGTCGAAACTTGCCAAAAAATTCCTTGTCTCTTCATCACCTCTGGGACCGTCAACGGACAAATCTACAAGGACGAATGCCTCCAAAAACGACTTCTGCCCTTCTTGAGATCTCACGATGGCCCGACACTGTTTGGCCAGATTTGGCATCTTGCCACTATGCCCGGCCCGTCTTAGACTGGTACAAAGATAATAATGTAGTTTTTGTACCAAAAGACGTCAACCCTCCCAACACTCCAGAACTTCGCCCAATTGAAAAAGGTTGGGCAATCATGAAGGCAAAGCTCGTTAAAACTCCAAAACTGAAAAGAATCAGGGTCTAGGAAAATTTTTGGTGACCTATTTTGTGGGTCCAAATTTTATCGAATACAGCCTTTTGTTGATCAGTATTATATTGCAATATAATGGGTAAAGTTATCAATAAAATCTGGATGATCGATTTGAAATTAATAGAGTTTTATTTTGCATGAGAATATATTGGACACGGTGTATGTATTGAACGCCACAAGGAGCAAAAGAGAATAAAAACAATCTTTTGGATATGGAGCTGAACTATACACAAACATAGATGTTCGCCGCACAGTGGGACGAAATAAAAAAAAAGTAGGACATGGATATTTGCGGCGAAACTATTAGGTATGGCCCTTTGATGTCTTCTACAATGTTTCTACATTTTTTGAGATCTTTATTGTTGTGTTAACAAATTTGATTTAAGATGTGTATACACCTACATAAAAAAATTAACTTTTTTATTTCTGGTTTAAATCAATAACCATGTATTAAAACATTGTAGATTAGGTCATTTCCACGATACTTTGTAAGAAGACTAAAACTCTCTATCTCTTTAATTGACGAAGCTGCAGGCCGAAAAATGTAACTCAAAATAAAGACCCTCAAAACTGGTTTTTTCTACTCGGGCACCGTTTTGTTTGAAGTTTTCCCCATTTTATCACGTTCATAGCGAGTTTAAGGTACTTCCTGTAAATACACATTTTTGCGGAAGACAACTTATCATTATCTCTTCATTTCAGTGATTGACGTCGGCCTTAATGCCTTTTTGATGTTTTTCGAAGACGCGCAGATTACAGGCGTAAGCAGATAGTTAGCAGCTAGTCCTAACGCCGGGGTTTACTCAACGACTGATACCCTTTAAAACTGTGTGCGTATACATAGTTCAGGTGGGCTCCCAACTATTCTTCGTAACAGTAATTAAAGTTTCTATTATATACGTTGCAGATACAGAGTTTTTATCTATCTTTGAATAAATGCTTAGACAATTGCCGCTAATGCCTAAAAGGAAAAATAAGGCCAACGCATTAGATAAGCTGAAAGCTTATTTGAATAAAATAACAAAAAAAGTCCATCGTTCTACTGCAAATACAATTGGTGCAAAAGGAACTATATCGTATTTCTACCAAAGGACCAACGATGAAAATTCGTCGGAATATTTGCAGTAAAACGATGGCCTTTTTTCCGTTATCAAATAAGCTTCATTATCTAATAAAGCGTGCCTTTTTTAAACATCAATAGCACGTCTAAATATGTATTCAAAAAGATAAAAAACACTATATATGCAACATATATAATAAGAAACTATGTTGCTTTTTTAAATAATTGTTAGAGCCCCCTGGACCCCTTATAATTTGTACATCATTTTAAAGGGTATCAGTTGATGAATAAACTTACGTTAAGTTTAGCTGCTAATATTTGCTAAACTGTAATCTACGCATCTTCGAAGATAGGTCAAACAATGCACTTAAACCGGACGTTAATACTTGAAATGAAGAGATAATGATGACTTGTCTTCTACAAAAAATGTACTTTTGAAGTACCTTAAACTCTGTAGAACATTGAGAAAATGGAAAACTCAAATAAAAAGTTATGATAAAAAACTAGTTTTAAGGGGATATTACATTTTGCATTCATTTTTTCACCCTACAACTTCGTCCAGTTAAGAGAAAGAAAGTTTTTGTCATCTAAAAAATATCATAAAATGACCTAATCTACAATGTTTTAATACATGGTTATCGATTTAAACCAGAAGTAATAAAGTTGTTTTTTATGTAGGTGTATACACATCTTAAATCAAATTTGTTAGCAGAAAAATAAAGTACTCAAAAAATGTAGAAACATAGTAGAAGACATCAAAGGGCCACACCTAATAGTTTCGCCGCAAATACCCATGTCTCACTTTTTATATTTCGTCCCACTAGTGCGCCGCTACGAACGAGTCACAAAACCACAGGACTGAAGCAGCTGTCATCCACGAACAACGATCGTGAAGCCGAAAACTTGGTGCTACGTTTGGTCAAAGAAAACCTAATGCAAAAAGAAACACGATTTCTGTGGACATTGTGGACATCGTGATGATCTGATCAGCTGATGGAGAGTTACCCTTCGTTGATTTCTTTGACTTGCTCGCTGTTTGTATAAATGGATGTGTGCATGTGTGTATTTATGAAAGAATTTATGAATGAATGAAAGAATGAACGTGATTTTCCAACTCCGGCCCAATATTGGTAGGTAATAAATACTGACAGTAGTTCGATTTTTAATCAACTTTAATTACACGAGAACTTTATTTAGCATGTATAACCATACCGCAAAGAAAATATTGAAACAACTGAGTTGACAAACTTTTTTTGCCAAAGCATATAATATAAAAAGCCTAAATATAGCAGTTTACAATAACAATAACATTTTATAATAATGGGTAAAACTAATTCAAAAACAAATAAATTGTAGGTTTAACGTTTTTTGAGTTGACACTCGGGTACCCAATTTTGAGTAGTTCCGATTTTTATGATTTTGGTTTACCTTTACTCAATTTTGGGTACATCCGCATGAGCGTGTTTAAGGTTAGAAAAAGATGTAACTGTCAATTGAGTATGACGTTGAGATTGACATTTCACACGCATCATATTAACAGTGTATTAGTTGGATTTTTGCTCACCAGTCAGCGCTATTCGTGTCTCCTGTGAATTGCAAGAAACGTGTATCTTTTTGCATTATGTCATCTTTGGTTTGGTACTACTTAATTTGACAGCTTATGAAACTTACGCTCGTGTTCATGTTCGTTTTGATTACTGGCTGTGTGCACATCAAGAGAGTGTTCATTTGAGAGTGTATACGTCACCAAACATCTGCGCTAGGCTACACCTAGAAGACTGGTTTACCTTGTTTAACTTCACCTGAACTGACGAAACTACTCATGCAGCATCAATCATAGTGATCCATGAGTAAGCAGACAAAATTTGACAGCTCTATCAGTCGAACTCTGACCGTGATGGCAAAACCAGTGAAGCAACTCCGTTCAGAAGTGTGCGCGTTCAAAGAACGGCACCACGCCGCGTCGAAAACGGACATCGTGCGGCACTTTGTGGACGCCGGATACGCACGGTTCCGGGATCTACAACATCTTGGCACTATTAGACAACAATCAGAGCATCGAAAGAAAGCCCCGTTCGGGACGGCCGATGACCCTGAGCGACAAGAAGCTCCAAAGGATGCTGAAGAAGAAGACCGAGGGAAAAGTGGCTACATCGCTGCGTGCGCTTGGTCGGGAGGTCAGTTTAACCGGCCAAGCAGTGAAAAAGTACCTGGCGAACATGAACAGACATGTCTGGAAGCGGAAGTCGCGTCCGCTGGTTTCGGAGCTGCAGCGGCAGCAGCTGAATCAGATGGTCAACTCGATTTCTCCCGGCGAATCGCGACGTGGCGGTGGTGATGAACGACGAGACCTATCTTACCCTGGATGGCAACGACTGGCAGGGCACTTCGTATTTTTCTTCCCCACAAAGGAAGTGAGCGCCAAGGTGAAGTTCGTTTCACACAAAAGTTCCCCAAGAAGGTGCTGCTGTGGCTGACATTCAGCGAGAAGGGATGTCAAAGCCGGTCTTCTTCGCTCCGGACTGGCGTGAACGGGGAAATTTTTAGATTACTGCACGGTTGCGTCACCAATGCAGTTTTGGCAGTTCAGGGAGCTGTCTACGTGGACTTAGAATATGTTCGATAAGATCGGTTTGAGATTGTGTGTTCTAAATTTAGAAAACGGACATCAGTGCTATATAATGATGCATTTAATGAATCTTATCGTTCAGAATCTGGAAAAAGCCAATGACAATTTTCGATCAGGCAGTTCAAATTCTGACACCATGTAAACAAGCTCCCAGAACTGTAAAAAAGTGAGGTTAGTACGTTCAGTGCAATGATCTATAGTACGAAATGCCCGGCGAAAGTTGGGTCGTTCATCAAGAAACACCATAAGGAACTATAATCAATAGGCTTTCTTGAACAAAGCTCCTTAATCCACCACTGTAAATTGAAAAATAATAATCACCAGATCACGAAAAAGCAAAACAAAGCGCACCCTCCTCGACAGCATCTTTCCTAACTCCACAGGATCCGACTGCGAAGCGCCGAAATTAGCACTCCCTAAAAAAAAGCGAAAAGTTTCAAGAAATTCACACTCCAATTGCTCGCGACGACTGAGCTGGGTGGAAACGGCGTGATCCCACGAGCAGGAAAACTGACTGGCTCAAACAAACGGGAAGGAAGAAACCGTCAAGCGGCAGCGCAATTTTCCGCCGATTTTTCCTCACTTGAGAAAAAGTGGCGAGCAGCAAATCCGTCGCGCCGGTACTCGCAACAAAGGAAATTTGGACCGGCTTTTTCTCTGAAGTCACGCTGACGACGGGATCTAGGGGGGGATCACAGGGGAATAAGAATTATGCTCACTTCATTTGTCTTGCTTCGGATAATGGGTTCTTGGGATGAAAGGTTCCTGCTGTGCTCCGAGGTGGATGTAAGTGCAAACAAACAAAAACCGTACTTTCTCGCCGCTACCTGCTGCGTCTGAATGTGCTGGTTATGATTTCTTCCAGTTCCTGTCCGCAGGTGCAATTTTCCGCATGACCATCCAACGATTAACGCTGCCCTCGGCGGGGGGTGGTAATTCATTGCCACGCAAATGACTTTCTCGATTATCCCCCGCCGCCAGAGTCGGCTTCAATTGATTGTCATTTATCACTTGGTAAATCAGACCACACAATCCAAGAGGCCAGAGCAAAAGGCCTGCTAATTGTCGGTTGTTTTTCTTTGTATTTCCGTCCGTTCCCTGGCGTACTTGTGACCATCCCTAGTGAAAAAAGATGTCGTAATCACTGTAATTACAATCCTGTGTTTGTGTAGTGGGTCGATTTTTGCATCTTCTCTGTTTTTTCCCTCGTCATACAGGTCGTGTTGATTCGTGGTTGACCGGTGCGATTAAATCGCAAATTAGTCATTCCCGTAGTTGTAGTCGTTGACGAGGTGTACTAGCTCACTACATTTGATGTGGAAAAAAGGACTGTAGTGGAAATGGCCAAAGGCCACAAGCTCATCGTTTGCGTGAAAGACGCCGCGTGCTCGTTTGCAGCTTATGGCGAAGGTCATTATATAAATGGAGGAACTCGGTTGGGAAGTGGTTGAGGCAGTAGATTTACGAGTACGCGTGTTAATGATAGTCGGGGTTAGATTTTGATAGATACGATTTCTAGTATGAGCCCATACATAGTTCTAGAAACGAGGTAGTTAGTATAATAATGACGGATTGCTTCGATGCCTTGATGCTTGTAGAAAAGTGTACAATTTGTTGGGTATTCTTAATTATTTAAGCTAAATTTGTATAGAATTTAGGCTTTTGTGAGAAAATCAAGTTCTGATCCTTATTTCTTTTTCGAATAAAAGTTGTACGGAATCAAATTTCACCACTTTTAAATGGCTGTAACATTTTACCAGTTGGGTATTTTCTATTGAAATTTTGGGTGGAATTTGTTCAATGTGTATTTGTTTTTGCTATGTAAGTTTCACTAGCAGATGTGCAAATTTTGCGCACGGTACCTCAATAACAAGGACAACACACGTTTAAAGTCCAAAAAGGCGCCTAATCGCGACGAACTACAAAATATAGACTGTTCCAGAATGTATAAGCAAACTTTCAAAATAACGAAAAAGTCATGTTTTTTTGTAGTTTTTATTATTTTATTTGGCAAATCATATTTGTATTTGTGTTTTATATGATATTTTACTCTCGTTTAATCAAAATATTTAATCATAGCCAAGACTCCTAACTTTTCCTCGAACATGACCCATTAGCTTCTGCACAGTGGTACTTCCACCACTTTGATCACTTTTGGCCAATCTTTTTAAATTGTTTGATGTCGTCCGCTGGTTTTATGAATTTTCGAAGCTTTGCTTTGGTTGAAGCCCAAAAAGTCTCGATTGGCCGTGCTCTCCGGGCAGTTCGGCGGATTCATGTCTTTCGGCACGAAACATACATTTTGACTTTTGTACCATTATAAAGTGTCCTTTGCATAATGACATGACGCCAAATCAGGCCAAAACACTACTTGACCTTCGTGCTGCCTAATCATCGGCAATAATCGCTTCTGGAGACATTCCTTAACGTATTTCTGAGTGTTCATCGTCTCCGTTGTGATGTACGGACTAGATGTTTACCACACTCGCATATTGCCTGCCAAACTAGAACCTTTACCGAATTTTTCGGTAAAAATTGCCTTCTCCGTTTCGGGGATGTCTTTGTCTTCGCTTACAGTATAGAATTGTGGTCCGGGAAGCGTTTTGTAATCTAGTTTCACATACGTTTCATCGTCCATTATTATACACCCAGAATTTCTACACAATAACGTAAGTTTCGGGCCTATAGTTTCACGAACGCGGCCTGTTTTGGGTTCCTTTGGGTTTTTTCTGCTTCCGGTATGTTTTATAGCCCAAGTCTTTTTGGCACGCATGACGTTATTCGACGAGGTCCCTAGTTTTTTCGCAACATCCCGAACGGAAGTCGCTGGTTTTCGCTTGTGCGGCATCCCTGATCTTTTATCGATGTCCGGACTAACAGGACCGGATTTCCGACCACTCTTCGGCGCATCTTCAAACGTTCATTGTTCTCGCTATATTTTCGAATCGTAGATCGTACCGCTCCGACGCTTACACCTCTTCCTTGGCCAATTTTCTCAAGGAGAGTCTGGCACACAGTGCACCATTTGTGCACGATTACTTTTTCGTTGTTCCGGAGTAAGACCGCGCATTTTGATAGGTAACACAAGACTGAGCACTTTTTTGATGCTATATCATTCAGAAATGTGCAAACAAAAGGACGCAGCCAAAACATGTTGAAATATTTCATTATATTCAAAGTGACCGTTAAATAAGGTGTGCTTATACTTTTCTGGAACAGTCGTTACAGTAGGTAAAAAACGTGCGCTGGGAGCTCTGACAGCCAGATTTTGACGAAACCACATTGCCTTGTTATGGATGATGTAGTATGTAAAAGCAGACTTCCGGCAGGATCCGGGGCTCCTGAGGGCGTTAGAAAACAGAAGATGTCAAAGTTTGCCAGAAAATATATGATTTGGCAAGCATTTTGCACGTGTGGAAAACGGAGCACCACATTCGTGACAACTGGAAACGGTCAATGGGCAGGTGTACCTAAAGGAATGCCTCCAAAAGCGTCTACTTCCTCTTCTGAGATCATACGATTAGTCCTACGATTTTCTGGCCGGATTAAGTCTCGTGCCATTACTCGAAAGAGGTTTTGGAGTGGTACAAGGCTAAGGAGGTCAATTTCGTGCCGAAGCATCTCATTCCCCGAACGCACCGGAACTGCGGCCAGTTGAAAAGTACTGGGCCATCGTGAAGCAGAGCACTTCGGAAACATCCTAAGGAAGTGAAATCGGAGGAAGATATGAAGAAAAATGTTATTGCCACGCAAAAAATAAGTTGGTCCAAATGTTGGTACAGGACCTGATGAGTAGTCTAATGAAGCAGACTCCGTGCATTTGGATATGGAATTGAAATTGAATAAAAACAAACGTGGGGAAATATTCATAACATGTTTTCTCTTACTCTCTGAATGTTTGAAGATGATTGGTTAAACGGGCGAATTTTACCGAATATTTTTGTGTGTCGCAATTTGATTTCAGTAAACCCTTTAGTTGTTATTACATTCAGGATTATTTCATCAGTAAATGGAAGCACCCGGAAGTGAAAACCTGTTACCGTAACTTGAGTCGATGCGACCGAACGATGGGGCGATTCCAGCCGAAATGACTCTGGAAATGTGGAAAATTATTTTCCATATTTTTTATTTGAATGAAACTTTGCATTCGCATTTTGGCTTAGGAGATTGAGCTTGCGATTGAAATTCTGCGTAAACATCGATATTTGTGACTCAAGAGTCAGTTTTAAAAAGAGCGTAAGCATTTTGAATAGCACTTCAATTAATAATTTGTAGCTCGAAAACCATTGGTTGTACAATAATCTGTCTTGCAACAAGTTGTGACCCTATGTGTACAGGTTGTGAAGAATATATACACTGAAAAAAATCGGTAAAAAATCGACAATAAACATTGTAACCATGGTGGAGTTAGAAGAGCGGATCTATGCTACCGGAGGACTGAATCGACTTTTTACTGTGGAAAATGAAAACAAGCTACGGATGCGTTCTGTCAACGATATATTTTGTACTGATTTATATATTTGAAGCACATATCAGAGCAGTGCACTTTGGTCCAGATCACGAATTTACGAGGAAACATGCTCCCAGCGCCTAAACTTGAAACTTTACAGCAAAGTGATGTTCTACAACATGATTTGTATTATCAAGGCCCATTTTTTTATGTTAGTCAATATTAGGTTGGTCCCCATTTTCACGGAAATACAAAAACTAACTTTTTTATTTGCAGAAATAGACGTTTACACCTTTAAACAAAGTTGTAGCGCAAAAAATTTCATGGCTTTTTTATCTGCAAATTTTTTTTGTAGCTTGAAAATTGACTGATTTAGAGCAATTTTCCCTCATCAACTTAGGGTGTACCATAAAAAAATGTTTTTTTTTGCCCTTACTTTTTATTTCAATTCCCACCGTAAAGTTTTGTTCCGACGTGTTTTAGAACTTTTAAAGACGTGTACTTTGGAATACAAATTTGGAGTTTGGAATACAAAAATCTGAGTTTTTTTAAAAAATACGCCTTTTTCAAATGTTGATTTCTATGATTGGGGCAAGCACAAAAAGAAATTAAGACGTAATTTAAAAGGGTAACTTATATTGTTAAACATATGTTAAAACTAGAGATATGTTATTTCAGTATTTAAAGAAAATTACATTTGAATCTTAGATGGTTTTAGAAGAAAAACTTCAATAGCTATTGATTGGTTGATGTTAGCGGCAAAAATAATATATCAAAATACGCGCCTTCAAAAGTTCTAAAACTAGTATAAACAAAATTTAACGATGAAAATTGAAATAAAAAAGTTAGGACAGAAAAACTTTTTTTTATGGTACACCCTAAGTTGACGAGGGAAAAGTTGCTCTAAATCGGTCAATTTTTAACCTTAAAAAAAAGGTGATGAAACTTGAAATAAAAACGAAGGCCTACTTTTTTATGTTGATTAAATCAGGAGTGGTCCCCATTTTTACGGAAATACAAAAACTAACTTTTTATTTGCAGAAATAGAGCAGTTACATTCTTGGACAAAGTTGTAGTGCAAAAAAATTTATGGAATTTTTATGTGCAAATTTATTTTGTAGCTTGATATATTATTTTTGCCACTAGCATTAACCAATCCATAGTTATTTATGTTTTTCTTCTAAAACCATCTAAGATTCAAATGTAATTTTCTTTATATACAGAAACAACATATCTCTAGTTATAACATATGTTAAACAATATAAGTTACCCTTTTGAATTACGTCCTAATTTTTTTGTGCTTGCCCCAATCATAGAAATCAACAATTGAAAAGGGCGTATTTTTTAGAAAACTTGAATAACTATTGATTAATTGAAGCTAGCGGCAAGATTTGTATTCTAAAGTACGCGTCTTTAAAAGTTCTAAAACATGTCGGAACAAAACTTTACGGTGGGAACTGAAATAAAAAGTAAGGGCAAAAAAAACATTTTTTATGGTACACCTAAGTTGATGAGGAAAATTGCTCTAAATCAGTCAATTTTCAAGCTTCAAAAAATTTGCAGATAAAGAGCCATGAAATTTTTGCGCTACAACTTTGTTCATAGGTGTAAACGTCTATTTCTGCAAATAAAAAGTTAGTTTTGTATTTCCGTGAAAATGGGGACCAACCTAATATTGACTAACATAAAAAATGGGCCTTGATAATACAAATCATGTTGTAGAACATCACTTGCTGTAAAGTTTCAAGTTTAGGCGCTGGGAGCATGTTTCCTCGTAAATTCGTGATCTGGACCATAGTGCAGTGTCGAAAACTCGACATTTAGATCGGGATCATTTTCTCTCACTAGCAGACGGCTAGTGATAAGGAAGAAAGATAGCTGATAAGGTCTATCAATTGGTATGAACGTCATCGATAGTGGTTTCGCTTAATTAAGTTCAACAGAATATTTGGAATAATGTGATTTATTTGGAATAAAGTGATATTAATCCTAGGGTGGCTCCAACATATGCCGGCCCCAGTTGAAAGATCACACCTTTCAACTTACCAGACTGATACCGATGAAAATGATACACACAGGTGATGGTTGTTGATCTCAGTCGACATCGGGTGCCCGTCGCAACACTGAAGACTCGCGGTCTGTTCTGATGCTGCTCTTCTCATCACTGCAGGCCAGCGACCTCGGTGAACGAAATCAAACTCTTCTATACGGACGAGATCGTGTGGGTGGTCTTCGCTTCCTTGGTCTCCACTCCAAGGTCGATAGGGTTGTGTCGTTGTAGTTCATCTTGAAGTCATCGGGGCTGGGCGTACTCAATGGGTATCAACCGGAGCAGCCATCGATGCGCAGCACATGCCGGAGTACAAACATTCGCATGAGTTTTTTGAAAAATCAATAAACATCAATACTTACAGGGTTCGGAGGTCCTTGAGCCTCCGATCGTTGCGCAGTACTAGAGTACTGCGATGGAAGGGTCATCTGGGTTAGATTCAGACGCGTTGGCGGAGTTTGTCGAAGGCTGACGAATGGGTAGTACGCAAACCTTTGCAATTCCGCGCCGGTATTCTACGACCCGGTTGTTACCATCGTCTCCACGGAAGATGCTGGTTACTCTTCCGTATTTCCACTTCAGAGGAGGAAGGTCATCTTCTTTTAGAAGCACCATCGTTCCTATGTCGATGTTGTCTTGAATGCGTGTCCACTTGGTGCGTGTGTGGAGGCCAGACAAGTAGTATATTGTCCACCGTTTCCAGAACCGCCTGAAAAGCTCTTGGTTTTCTTGATACCGATTCAATCGTTTCGTGGAACATCAGAGAGGTTGGGTTCGGGGAAAGAAGTAAGTGAGCGATGCACAAGGAAGTGACCCGGAGTTAACACCTCCAGATCGCTATGCTCGGCCGTAAGGGGGGTCAACGGCCGTGAATTTAGGAAGGCTTCGATACGAGCTAATAGAGTGACGAAGGTGTCGTGTGAGAGGACGAGAATTCCCCACGGTTCGATGCAAGTGTTGTTTAAAGACTTCACCGCCGCCTGCCACAACCCACCATCCTGGTGCTGTTGGGTACGAAACTGCTTGGCCAGCTCTTTCAGCTCGCGTTCTGCTCCCTTGAAATTTGTGGCGTTGTCACATTCTATAACATTCGGCTTGCCTCGTCGAGCGATGAATCGATGCAGCTCTATGTGCACTGCCTTGGTGACAAGACACACGAAGATGGCTACGAAACATTTTATGGGAGATGCTTTTCTGCCTTAGCGGTGTTGGAACGGTCCACAAAGATCTACTCCGGTGTTGAGGAAGGGCAATAAGTCTGTCTGGAGGCAAGTCTCCCATGAGTTGCTCGAGGTTACGAGGACAGCAACGAAAACAACTCACGCAAGAGTGCACTACGCTACGTGCCAAATCTCAACGAAGTGGCCAAAATCTTTCCCGGACACATGATGTAAGCAACTGAGGTCCGGCGTGAAAGTGCTTCAGGTGGTAGTAGGAGACTTAAGATACAGTTAGAGGATGTTGTGCTGGCAAGATAATTGGGTGTTTCCTGCCTTCAGATATGACTGTATGTCTGAGTCGACCACGAAGTCGTAGGATCCCACCGACGAGAATCGGTGCGAGTGTTCGAAGTTTAGAGTTACAGTCAACCTGACCGTTTTTGGCTACTGCAGCGATGTCTTTGGGGAACGCTTCGAGTTGAGCTAGTTGAACTAGGTTGTTGGTGATTCGAGAACAAAGGCTGGCGCCTCCCATCTTGGAATGCTGATCGCTGCTAAGCTATGTAAACTGTTACGAAATTCTAGCCAATGCTGTGCTTCGGATTCCTTTAGCGGGTCGTCCGAGGATGCAGACGTTCGCCAGAGAGATTGTAAAAAGATCTTAGCAAGGACTACTGTCGGTCCAATCAACCCAAGAAGATCAAAGAGTTTTGCTGTGTCCGATAGCACCGTTCGTGATAGTGTTTGTTTGGGACCTTTTGGGAATGGAGTAGCGGAGTAGGTCCGTCGATGGTTCCCATATTAGTCCAAGGGTTTTGATGGAAGAGGGTGAATCTAACACTAGTACTGCTCGTTCGTCGCGTAACCGAGAGGATAGCCGTAGAGTTGGATGCCCATTTTCGTAAGTTGAAGCCCGCGGACTGCAACAGGCCTCGTGATTGCCTGCATAATTCCTGTCCTTCTTCCTCATCGTCGACACCAGTCAGCATGTCATCCATGTAAAAATCCTTCGAAAGGACTAGCGCCGCGTGAGGAAACTGATCAGCACCTTGCCTTGACAACTCTAACAGACACCTTGTGGCCAAATACGGCGCTGAGGCAGTGCCATAGGTGACGGTGGTCAGTTCGAATGTTTTGATCGATTCCGAGGAAGAAGCACGCTAGAGCTGTTGATACATTTTCTTGGCATGGGCAATAATCACGAACCGATACATCCTGAACCGCAGTGATATGTCCTGTATGTCATCTCAGTTAGCGCTCAACTTCCGTGCCGAGTAGATGCATTTTGCCACTATCGTCTGCGGAAGCCTTTTTGCCAGCTTTTTTCGATTGATCCCAGAGTTTGAAAGTGCGATTACTAGAGGAGTAATCGATAGTAGTGAGTTTCGTGTCGCGTTTCTTTGCTACCGCGTACATATGTCCGCGATAAAACGCCGCGAAAACACATTTCGCATTGACTATGCGAATGTGCCGAAGAAGCCATCGTCCGAGGAGGTCCACCAGTTCGTTGGTGTGACACTGGGTATGAAGCGTGAGGAGGTACTGCGGATTCAATACAGCCGCAACACCGCAGTTGCGTTTATCAAAGCCGCTAGCCTCGAAGTGGCACAGAACGTCGTCGAGGGAAACGACAACAAACACGAGCTGACAGTCGACGGAACTTCGTACAAACTCCGTCTGGTGATGGAGGATGGAGCTGTTGTGGTGAGGCTTCATAACCTATCCGAAGATGTAACGAACGAGAGGATTGCAAAGTTTCTTAGCGAGTACGGTGAGATACTATCGATCCGAGAGGAGCTATCGGACGAAAACCACTACTTTCCGGGATTACCGACCGGTGTACGTATCGTACGGATGACGATCAAAAAGGAATTGCATCCTACGTTACCATCGACGGAGAAACGACACTCGTGTCATACCATGGCCAACAGCAAACCTGCCGGTATTGTGGCGAGTATATACATAATGGTATCTCGTGTGTGCAGAACAAAAAGCTGCTGGTCCAAAAACTAGCGACAAATAGCTCATCGTACGCTGACGTCACAAAAACCTAAACCCGCCACGACCAAATGCCACACGTCCAAACGCTACTCGACCGATCGGCCCCAAGCTCTCAGGCCAAAAGCCATCACTACCGAAGCAACGTATGCCTTCCGTCAACACATCGAAACCGGTAGCACCCAGTAGTATGCCGTCTTCTGTTGGTGTGGAGACTATCGAGGTCGATTTAGATGGGTTTCTCAAACCTGCAGATGTACAGGATGTAGAGAGTGACAACAACACATGGACAAGAGTGACGCGAAAATCGTCTTCGCAACACAAAACCGACGGCAACGAAACCGACTCATCAACGTCCAGCAGGCGTTCACAAAGACCAACAGGGAAAAAAATGCGTTGTGATGATGAAAACGCAACACACAACAAACACTCAAATTTGTAAACAGTCCTCTTCACCAGCTATAATATTGCGACCATCAACATAAACAACATTACGAACACGACCAAGCTAGACGCACTTCGCGCACTTATTCGAACGATGGAGCTTGACATCGTTTTTCTTCAGGAAGTGGAAAACGAGCAACTCACTCTCCCTGGCTTCAATGTTATCGCAAACGTTGACCATGCGAGAAGAGGAACTGCCATTGCCTTGAAAAACCACATACAATTTTCGAATGTGGAGAGGAGTCTAGATGGACGCCTAATCGCCGTGCGCGTTCATGATACCACACTTTGTTGTATTTACGCTCCGTCTGGATCAGCATTCCGCGCCCAGAGAGAGCGGTTCTTCAACAATACTATTGCCTATTACCTCCGTCACCGCACCGAGCACACAGTTCTCGCAGGCGATTTTAATTGTGTGTTAAGGCAATGCGATGCAACCGGGCACAATACAAGTCCTTCTCTCCAGGCCACCGTACAACAACTTCAGCTTGATGATGTGTGGCTAAAACTGCGTCCCAGGGACTCTGGTCATACGTTCATTACGGCCACCTCATCATCAAGACTGGATCGTGTATATGTCAGCAGAGGACTGTGTGAGCAGTTACGAACTGTAAATACAAATGCATGCTCATTCTCCGATCACTTGGCTGTAACCTTGCGAGTTTGTCTACCTCACCTAGGACAGGCTCATGGACGTGGGTTTTGGTCACTCCGTCCACATCTTCTTACCAACGAGAACATAACTGAGCTCCAAACAAGATGGCAGTTTTGGACTCGGCAAAAACGCAACTACCGAAGTTGGATGGACTGGTGGCTGGCGTATGGCAAACCAAAAATCGCTAGTTTCTTCCGCTGGAAATCTAAAGAAGCATACGAAGACTTCCGTCATGCGGAGCAATCTCTCTACAACCAGTTGCGACGGGCCTACGATGGCTACTACTTAAACCCGTCGATGCTAACAACTATAAACCGCCTGAAGGGAGAGATGCTCGCTCTGCAGAGACGGTTCACGCAAGCCTTTGTACGTATTCACGAGCAAATTGTAGCAGGAGAACCAATATTTGTGTTCCAGCTGGGGGAAAGAAGAAGAAAACGGACAACGATAGCTCGCTTGGACAGTGACCAAGGAGAGATATTTGAAGAATCACAAGTTATTCAAGACCACGTACACCAATATTTCTCTGAGTTGTACTCGGAGCCTGCTGATGAAGTAGCACAAGAAAGAGAATTTCAGTGCGACCAGTTAATCCCAGAAAATGATGCTGTAAACGCAGCATGCATGGCCGAAATCAGCACGACGGATATTTGGCTGGCGATCAAGACGAGCGCTTCCAATAAATCACCGGGGCCAGATGGGATTCCGAAAGAATTTTATCTCCGCACTTTCGATGTCATACATCGGGAGCTCAATCTCCTGCTAAATGAAGCACTAGCATCCAATTTCCCATCGGAATTTGTTAACGGTATTATCGTGTTAGTGAAAAAGAAAGGAAATGGTAACACTGTAGGCTCGTATCGCCCAATATCACTTCTCAACTTTGACTATAAGCTGCTCTCCCGAATCCTGAAGAAACGCCTGGAAGCTCTCATGTCAACACATCGCATCATCAGCAACTCTCAAAAATGCTCCAACGTACATAACAATATCTTCCAGGCCACGTTGGCTCTGAAGGACAGGATCGCTCAACTGACGGCGCGTAAACAGGTTGGTAAGCTGGTCTCTTTCGATCTGGACCATGCCTTCGATCGAGTGAGGCACTCATTTCTATTTGAGAACATGCGCTCCCTCGGTATAAACAGCCAGTTTGTGAATTTGCTCTCCCGGATTGCAACACTATCATCTTCTCGCCTATTGATAAATGGGCACCTGACAGCAGCGTTCCTATCCAACGGTCGGTGAGACAAGGCGACCCAATATCAATGCACTTGTTTGTATTATACCTACATCCACTGATACATTCCCTCGAGCAAGTGTGTGGCACCGACCTAATCGTGGCATATGCAGACGATATCAGCGTTATCACTACATCGGCGAGTAAGATCGAAACAATGCGTGATCTGTTTCGTCGCTTTGGTGATGTATCTGGAGCCGTACTCAACATCAACAAAACAACGTCGATTGATGTCGGCTTCGTGAATGGGAACCCTATTCAAGCTAATTGGATAAGGGTCGAATCCCAGATAAAGATTCTTGGTGTGATATTTGCGAACTCGATTCGACGCATGATCACACTTAACTGGGATATCCTGGTTGGCAAAATAGCGCAACAAGTGTGGCTACATTCGCTTCGCACACTTACCCTACACCAAAAGGTTATTCTCCTTAACACCTTTATCACGGCCAAAGTATGGTACCTTTGCTCCATTTTACCGATGTACTGCGTTCATGCTGCCAAAATAACATCCACCATGGGGACATTTTTATGGAGAAGGCATCCAGCGCGTGTCCCAATGCAGCAATTAGCAAGACCACGTGAGCATGGAGGACTAAATCTTCAGCTGCCAGCGCTAAAGGCAAAGCGCTGCTGATCAATCGGCATCTGCAAGAGATCGGGTCCATTCCCTTTTATAATTCCTTTATTACCCAAACAAATCCCCCCACCCCCATTGCTGATCTTCCCTGCCTAAAAACAATCCTGCAAACATACCCTCGTTTGCCTCAACAAATCCAAGAAAATCCTACCTCCGATCAAATCCATCGTTTTTTCCTCGATCAAACAGACCAACCCAGAGTGATGTTACGATACCCTACAGTGAACTGGAAGCGCGTGTGGCGCAACATCGGAAACAAAAGCCTCTCTTCAAGCCAGCGTAGCTGCTGGTATCTACTCGTCAATGAAAAGTTAGAGCATAAAGTTTTGTGGCACACAATTCGTCGAGCAGACAACGAACAGTGCGAACATTGCAACGGGACAACAGAGACTTTGCAACATAAACTGAGTGAGTGCACACGAGTGACGGCGGCGTGGACTCATCTGCAGAGAGTGATAACAACAATTCTTGGCGGCCGGAGGAGACTCTCATTCGATGACCTTATACACCCATCATTACTCAACACAAGCAGAAGACAGAAAATTGAAATCCTAAAATATTTTATTAATTACGTCACCTTCATCATGGGTTGTGATAATGCTGTAGACGTAGATGAACTAGTTTTTCATATTCAAGTTGAAAGTTAATTAATTATTATGTAATTAGTTTTTAAACAATATCAACAAATACAAAATTTATTTAAAAAAAAAAAATCTTGAAGGACAGAACCGTCCATTAATGCCGCATTCAGCGATACCCCCCTTTCCGAACGACAAGAAGCATCGAAAACTACCCGTAGTTTGGTAGTCGTGCTATCAGCCTTCTCCACTCCGTGATGAGGTAAATAATAGGATGGAAGGTCGATTTCCCGCATATGGTTGAGCTGCAAATATTCCGCAATAAACGCAGCATATGCCTCCTTCAGTTTGGGGTTCGCATGCAGTCTTTCCTTGAAGCTTCCGAGTTGGGTCAACACATCGGGTCGTTTTGGGAGGGTGACCACAATTCTTCTCGTTTCGTCACGGAATGTATTAGCTACGAAGTGTTCTTCGTAGAGGGTTTCTTCAGGCGAACGAGTACTTGGTGACCAGCAAGACTCTATTTCCCAGAAGCGAGAGGTTGGACCATCGTGTAAATAGAGTTACCTACACCCCCGATTTCTTGGCGATCAGAGTAGCGGCGTAACTGGAGTTTCTGGACGAGATTTTCCGCAACCAAATTCAGCTGCGATGCGGGATCCAAGAGTGCTCGGGCCTAGTGTGGGTGTCCATGACCGTCGAAGATCTGAATGACCGAAGTCTGTAGCAACACAGTAGCAGGAACATTTCGAGAATTTTCGACGAGAGTTGTTGAAATAAGGGTCGAGGTACTGGCTGAAGGCGATTGGGATTCTGCTGTAGGCGGGAATCGCGAATATGATGATTGATTCGATGAGCCGGACTGGTTGCCTTGCGGCGATGTCGATGACTGCGAACTGACAACAGGATTGGGTGGACGAGCGATCTTGCGATGATAAGTGAAGCATGGTGTGGTGCCTTTGGTTGCATACTCTGCAAGCACTGGACGAGCAATTTTTTAGTAGGTGGGAGGAGGAGAAACAATTGATGCAGAGGTTTTCCTTTTTCACCTGTTCGAAGCGTTGGGCGACAAATAGCTTCTGGAACACGTCGCACCTAAAGAGGAAGTGGAACGGTTGAGAGCAGAAATGGCAAATGCCGGGAGATGAATTGCTGCTAGCAACTGCGTGGACAGTATTTATTTTGCATTTCTGTGGCCGGAACGACTCCTGTTTAGCTAAATCACTCGAGCGCGTTTTAGTTGGTGTAAGCAATTGGAGGACGGTAAGATGGGTGCGAAGAAACCTGATCACATCTTCGTATTTGGGAACATCTGTAGATTTGTGGTAGAGTTCTCATTGCTTCTAGGTGAATGGATCTAGTCGGCTGCAAACCATATGCAGAAGGCTAGTGATAAGGAAGAAAGATTGTTGATAAGGTCTATCAATTGGTATAAACGAGATCGATAGTGGTTTCACTTAATTTAGTTCAGGAGAATATTTGTAATAAAGTGATATGCTCTTGATCCTAGGGTTGCTCCATCAAACATGAAAATTTAAATATAAAAAAAAAGATTTTTTTGATTTTATTTATTTTTTGATTGTGTAACTTCAATTAATACGCAACTTTTAACAGAGACTCCAGGATGGAAAAATGTCAGGGAAAACGTTTGTAGAGCATCAACTTTCAATGCATTTCTCAAACTATTATTTATATAAACGTATTTGAATTATATAATCTGATTTTTGAAGTATTTTGAAATTTTTAAGCATCTCATGATGACCTTCGCAAGAGCATCCGTTCTTTACTATTTTGAATCAGGAGCGCTTGAGAATCTTAGCTTTATCGTTACATCGGAAGTACTTGAACATGGCACAATTGCGGTTCAGGTATTTATTTCAAAACTAATGAGCTTTTTGAATCACAAATTAACGCAGTTGAAGAAGACGATATTTACGTCTGATGAAGATGCACCTCTATATAAAAATAGGAACATTTTTGCAAGCCTTTGTAAATTCAAATCAAACAATAGCATAGATGCTGAATGGCATTTTTTCGCTCCTTCCCATGGCAAGAGACCATGCGATGCAATTGGTGGCACATTTAAACGAATGGCAAGAAACGCAAGTATAGCTAAAAGACATGAACACCTAATAACAAATGTAAAAGAATGTAGCCAATTGGGCCAATCAGAAAAATAATGATTGCTTAATGAAAATGTCATGTATCTTATGAAGACTATGAACAGGGAGTTACAGAATGGAGCAATATCTTTCAGCAAACTAAAATGATTTCTTGTATTCAAAAATATCACTCTTTTGTTCCGCGTTCAGAACATCAGATAGAAAAACAATTGTTTTCAAATGATGTAGCATCAGTTGATGTGTTCGAAACTTTTTTCCCGGACGTTTCTCTATCCTTCAATTTTTGCCCAAATTTGCGTAATAACCTCAAGATTTCACATTGAAAAAATAAATAGAACCAAAATTCGTTTATTAGGATACTTAAATTTTAATGTTAATTTTTATTTTATTTTCCCGATTTATTTTTTCAGTGTATATTTTTTTTTACAACTTTGACACATAGGGTTACAATTTATTCCTAGACAATTTTTTGTACAACCAAAGGCTTTGAGCTACAAATTATTGATTGGAGTGCTGTTCAAAATGCTTACGCCCTTTTTAAAATTGACTCTTGAGTCCTAACACTTTTTGCATCAGTGGAATAAACTAACTTTTGTGGGTAAAACGTGTGTACAAATTTTCAATTCAATCGGAGACACTCAAAGTTGGTCGGTAGGTCATTTCGGCTGGAGACGCTCAGAAGCCACCTTATTCTCTGTCTTCTTCTTCTAAACTTCTTACGGCAACCAGAAACTATTCTCTCCGTCTACAATTGAAGATTATCATCATTTCTGAAGATTTCTTCGAACCCACAACTCCTTATGGCCATATCATGCTTCGACTTTATACCATGATCTCAGTGTAAAGCCCCCACATCATGCAATTTGTTTAGCTCTATTCAGTTTCCCACTCAGAAAGCTCGTGTATTGTTCGCTTGACTGGAAGAAAAATGCCTGGCCCCTGAGGGGATGCAACAGACGATGCACGCGATTAAGAAAAGCTTTCCTTCTTTTCCGCAGTACAACGGGACTGACTGCAAGAAGACTTCCAAATCCACGACATCCCCATTCTTTCTTTGTAATTATTTTCCCATCGCTGCTGTTGCTCTTTCCCTCGGCAGTTTTTGCGGGAAATCGGTCGGAAGCAAAATTCAATAGGAAATTAAATTTTCGTTTTCCCAGCCCATAGGCGGTGGCCGGCCGTCGACAGTTCTGGATGAGGAACTTATGGGTGGGTTTTTTCTAGAGCAGAAATTGGTTTCAAGAAAGGATTTTGATTTGCTTCCTTTTCAAAAGTGACTCAATTTCAGAGTGACACAAAGGAGAGTTATGAAAAACGAACAGGCAGCGTCCGTCGCCCTGACAGCATTAAAAGATTAATTCACGGAACTTAATTAGAATTTCGCTGGCTGCCATGTCTGAAGCGTCAAATCAAATCGGTTTGTGACGGTTGGGAGTGAGGCAGGGTGTCCTGCTCGGTAAGTGGAAAAGCAGGAAGCTTATTAGGTTTCAAAAGTGGGGAGTTTGGGCTGCGAGTGTAGCTGGCACACGGATGAAGTCAAATAACTTCGCGTTGTTATCGGTAAATGTCAGCGCCGTTTGAATTAGCTGGAACATTGCTGAACACTGTTTCCATGTTAAGTGTCAGGTGTTAATGACATTGAGTAAATTAGACTGGCTGGATCAAGTTTCCCATTCTGACTGGATAAGATCAAATTTTATCAATTTCTAAATTTTCGATTGCTCTCAATTTATTGGTCCTGAGGGTGTTCTCAAAGGCTGGTAGCGACTGAATGTCTACAAATTAGGAACTTTCGAGATCATATATCTGACTACAGAGACCAGAAAGAAACCGGAAGGGGCCAAATAGGGACTTGATGGTGAGCTGAAGATATATATTTTTTATTGACTATATATATTTGGATCAGGATATCAAGATATCTTCTTTGGCAGTCCGAATGCCCCTTGGGAAACCAGCAGCGACATCTTCATCAATCATAAACGAACAGGATGAAAGTTATCGGTTTCACTATCGACCGGACACTGTCTTTAAACAGCATTGCACAGCTGTGACTATAGGCTACGGATTCTCATGTTGATCGATGCGAGGATTCCTCAAGGACAACGCAATCCTCTTCTGTGCATTGGATTAGCAATTTTCAGATCACGACTCCTCTACGGTATTGGGATCGTCAGTAGATCGATGGATTTCGTAGTGCAAACTCTGGAACCCATCTACAACCGGAAGGTGCGATTCGTGTATCATTCCAAAGTCTGGAATAAGACCATGAAATTTCGATCTTCCAGTTCTGCAACGAGTATCTAACCGTCTTAGGATAGTTGACGAGTTAACTTTAGACCTATGCAATCTTTGGAAGATTTTATTTAAAAAATGAGATCTATCATTTTGTTTTGGTGCTGACTAGAAAAGTCCATTTATGCTGATTAAAATAATGTTTTTTTTAACGAAAGACTACGTTTCTCTCTCCTATACCGGGTGTAATTTCAAAATTTTCAAAAATGAGAGCGTTGCGCTAAAGTGGAAGGTTTTGAAACGCTAACAACTCTCGTTCAACGGAACACAATGACTTATTTTATACACTATTTTATTTTAAAAACCTTCAATATTTTTGCATTGAAATAACAATTAAGTGCTATTAGTACAAGTAGTTAAATTTTTTACTTAAAATTGTCTACTTTTGCTCCCATAAAAATCTTCGAATCAACAGGTTGAAAATATATTTTTCCCTATCCGGGATCTCAAAAACGGGTAACAAATTGTTAAAATCGTCTTCTTCTTTAAGAATCTTCTTTAGAATTTTCATGTCTCTCTTCATTCAAGGCTGTGCTGTCAACGCTAGTATATAGCACACGAGATGAACCAAAATGATTTCAGGTTTTGACACGAGCTTTCAGCTGATGGTTCGCACAGGGCTTTGTTTATCCACCACATTCTGCCCGGTTGTGGTATGGCTAACCCATTTCAAGAATGCCTGTTCATACACGTACATTCTGAGATCATCTTTGTAAATAATAAACCCCGCATCAACACAACCATGTATCAAATGGATACATGAGGGGCACTCACACTTCCAGAATTTAAAAAAAAAACCTTTTTTTGTCTAATGGAAGAATCCAGTTAACGCAAAAGTGAGGTTAAACGTTGTAGATGGCGCTCATAAAAAAAACGGGTTTTCGAGCTGTTTAAGCATAGTAATTGGTGATAAAAAGATACGATAATGACGTTACTGACCAATTCCATACAATATGGAAAATAGCCAGAACGTTATTATCAATTTCAGTTTTAGATACTACGATGTTTAACCTCACTTTATCTTCACTTGGATTCTTCAATTCTGGCGCGTATTTAAAACGATGCGTCTTATCACAATAATACAAAAAGAACGATCTCACCGATGTTTTGTTCGGTCATTCTTCCGTGCCTTTTGTTCCATTGCCTTTGTGTTTATTTTTCTTCTGTTCGGGACATAAACCACTGCGACCAGTAAGTTGATCTGTTGTAGTATATCCCGTATCCTTTGTTAAGTGCATGAGTATCATCATCATCACGGTTTTGTTATATTTGTCATTGTTTGCTTTATTGGCAATGACTCAAGTTTTATTGTAAGTTTCCGCTATTTAAACCCTTTGTGAGCGACAGCACTTTTCAAAGGCGCGGCGCCCCTTTATCAGTCAAAACCGGATTCATTGCAAACAAAACAAACAATGACTCCGATATTGACCATGCATTCCCTAGTCATAACCAATTCAAACTATAGAACATCAAATAGAAAATGAGAATTCACATAAATGAAGACTAACCACGTTTTCCTTATTACAAGCTCATCCTCAGTGGGTCAATCCGAGTATTGTCGCTTTTCACAAGACATAAAATGTAATAAGGATACGTTCCTTCGACTACAAAAACAAATATGTTTCCTAGTTTAAATTAATTCGAACTAGGGTTCAGTGGTAGATCTGATACCCCATAACGCTCCACGAAAAGGTGATCTACCAGCGTTACGGGTAAAACAAAGTGTGATTTTGACAAGCGTCTAGTGGAAGTGGCACGAAATAGGCTTTTATAGATTCAAATAGCTTTTATTGTAGTTTTCCTATGGTTTACACACTGCTTTTAATTCAGTCATGATAAAGTCTTTTTATTTTAATCCAATCTAGAACTGCCTCTAAAATATACACTTCTAAACCTCTGTCAGGGTGTGCCAAATAGGCACATTTTAGTCTTCATGAGGTTTTGGGGAAATCAATCAAAACAAATAAGCCTTGACCAGAGTTTTATGGATGTCGTTTTATAACACCCTTGTAGGAATTCATAAAACTTTAAATGTCGGTGAGTTCGAATGTATTCCTGCTTAGATGCTTATTTGAATTCATTTCGTTAAGGTCAGTTCGCCAGTCTAGCAAGGATTATGTCGTCCATTAGGACACTGTTGTCAAAAAATCAAAGGATATTATATTCACACGGTATTACATCAAATCATTTGCTTTTCCTTTGTGTCATTAATATAGACTGTTTAGTATGATGTCATTTTGTCTGATGTCGTCAAACCTATTTATATTTTTTCGTCTTAGATCAATGCGATGCATGAAGGGCATTCACACTTCCAGAATTTAAATAAACTAACTATATTATGCGTTTTATCACAATAATATGAACGAAAAAATGAACGATCTCACTGATGTTTGGTTTCTTCATTTTTCCGTTCCCTTTTGATCCCTCCTTGACCAGACCGGGAATCGATCCCAGTCACCTCCAACTTGGTATTGCTTTGTAGCTACGGCCTTATCAACTGAGATAAGGAAGGACCTGTTGCATATGCGTACTCTAAACCTTGATTTTTCTTTAAGACTGTGAAGCTAGAATAATTAGTTTTCAACTAGCAATAATCGCACCTCGGTTGTACCTCATTGGTTACGATATCGCCACTGCGCAAAGTTAAGCTAGCTAGAATTATATACACAGAAAAAAATTATTAATCTGAAAAGGGCGTAAAATTTTCCCTCGTTGAATCCTAAATCAAAGCAAGCGTAAACAACGAAATTGTATGCAATCTTTCGCACGCCATACAACATTTCTGGAAATCTTCAATACAATAGACGTGATTTGGGTGATATTCAGCTTTAATTTACACGAAATATCCCAGTAATTTCTGTCAAATCTAGGATTCCCGTTTTGTGCATTAGATAACACAGAAAATTCAATGTTTTTTTTATCTGTGTAGGCAAAATCGCCTCTCCAGACCTCGATACTAATATAGTATCTAAGGTTAGCATTCCCTCTTTCACCTCATCACCCTTTGATTCTTGCTATTCGAAAACAAAATATTGGCACATAACCAACTGGTTTCTTAAATAGTATGTATTTTTTATTTTATTTATTTTTATTTGTTGGTGATACTAAGCAAACTTAATAACAAAAGCAATCAATTATTTCATACATCAATCCTACATTTCCGATCAGTACGCTGATTTGCTTCCCAAAGTGTCCTGATTTGTGATAATAAACTATTTTAGTGTTTATAACTGGGTTTATATGATCATATGCAACATTTCAACTATTTGCAAGTACTGCACTTGACCATTGATCACCAACTCCAAATTAAAATGCCCTTCGATAAGAACTACTGGAGGAACTTCAGAAGCACTTTTGGGATAATTTAGTTTAAAGACATTTTACGTTCTATCTCATCTACGAATCGTTCAGTAACAGTTTTATCTAACCTGAGGTGGCTCTTAAAAGAAATAGTTTTTTGTTTGCTGTAAATTATTTAGTCCAATTTGAATTTGAAAACTTTGTTGGCATGACTTTTTGGGCATAAAATGACACACGTTGTACAGGTACAAGTAAAAAGTAATGCTGATTGAAGTGTAAAAAATACGTAGACATCTGACTCCCTTGTATGTAAATATTTGCATTTTTTTTTACTAAGGCTGCGTACCAACCCGCGATTAATTTTACCTAAAGATGACAGGTGGAAAATAATCGATTAATCGATTGATATCCATTTGGCATTGATCAACAAACTTTTGACCAGATGTCTGTTGAAATTGAGTTCCCGTCGGTCAGAAATAAGTCAGCTCGAGTAGCAGACTTAACCGATTATTTTCCATTTACCAAGTTAAAAGTGAAAATTAAATTCAATTGGTACACCGCCTAAGTTGTTAACACAAAGAGCCGCAACCCTGTCGGCAAAAGTTCGAATCTCGTTTAATGTACACAGATAAAAAGAAACATTGAATTTTCTGCGTTATCTAATACACATAAAGGGAATGCTAGATTTGGCAGAAAATAATGGGATATTTCATGTAAATTTAAGCCTGAAAACGCCTGAATCTAGCCTCTTGTATGAAAGATTTCAAACATTGTTGTATGGCACATGAAAAATTGCAAACAATTTCGTTGTTTACGGCCCCTTTGGCTTGGAATTAAACGAAGGGAAATTTTACACGCTTGTTAAATTTTTTTTTTTCTGTGTACAGGATTTTTCGCTCAAAGAAACGTTTGAGGACAATGAACAAGGCAGATTTATCCAATCTAAAGGTTTCCGCAATTTCGGAACCTGATCTCGTTGGATTTTTAATTTGGGTGTTCAAAAATGAAAATCTTCGGCTTCCATCTGTCACTACTTTTTTAAATCTTAATTTTTACTTCTTACACAGAGAAACCATTCTATCAAAAATAAAATCATTATCTCTCATCACGACAGCAAAGTCAAACCAGTCATTTATTGAGTTATTCATTCATTGAGAGCATATCACTCGAATATCGTATGGAAATTTTCCACAACATATATTTGCAAATTTCATACCATTCTCTAATGGAAAGAAGTTCATATGTCGATTGTATGAAAATTTTCCTCGCAGAAAATGAAATCAGTTCCCACCGGACTACACACGCTTGAAAAGTAATGTCAATTGAAAATGAATATAGAGACATGTTTTTCGCGACTAATGCAACAGTACACTAAGGTTTGTTTTTACACGGTTTGTTTTCGGTGATAACTCCAAAACGGAACATCTTATCGACCTAATTCGAATCACATTTCACGATTTGGGCAAAAAGTAATCATATGGCAGTTTTTCAAAAAAATCCCAATTTTCGGTGTAAATACCATTTGACCATTGCATGGAAAGGTAACGTAAACAAACGAAATCGGAGCAATATAAAATGTTTAAGCATACTCTTTTTTTTAACCAAACCAAATACATTCCTGATGAGAAGTGGGCTAATAAGTCGATTGGCGCAGGTTTTGTGTTCTGTAGAGCACGGGAAGTGACTCGTTTTGCCCCTATTCACCCTAAACTGGTGGTTTTTCTACATTCTGCTCATATAGTTGCAATCCCCGCAATTTATTTTGAGAGAAAATGCATATATAATTTACACATATCATATATAGACACTTTACATAGATAATTTCATGTCATGTCTGGCCCGTTTTACCCAAATTCATTCTCTTCTATTTGATTTTTCTTGCTACTTTCTAAACAGCAGCAATCGTCACAAATTATTTTCGCTGGACAAGTACAAATCCCACAGAATATCTAAATAGAAATTTTTTGGAGCGACTTTGCGTGTTTTTGGGTCTTGTAGATAGCCCGTTTTTCCCCAGTATCCCTTTTAATTTTTTTCTTCATTCTGTTCATATAGTTGCAATCTCCGAAATATATTTTGAGTAAAAATGCATACATTTTACACATATCACATTTAGAAAGTTAACAGGGATAATTTTCATGTTTTCATGTTGTGTTTGGCCCGTTTTAGCCAAATTCATCCACATATTTCAAAAGAGTGATTTTTTTTATTTTGCTAGATTCTTTCAAAATAGCCACAATCGCTGCAATATACCGCATTAAACAAAACTGCGTTTGAAAAATCCGCAAAATAATCGACCGTACTTCATTTGCTATTATAGGTTATATAAGAATGTTATGTTACGGTTTCTCATGTTCAGATCTAATCTTGTTCTTACAAGAAACGAGTGGATTCACTTAGAAAGAATTATTCTGTGTCATGCTCGTAACGTAGAAGGCTTTGAGAAATTGAAAAGAATTTAACGAAAAACTTGGTTTCATTTGAAAAACGGAAAAAAGTTTAATATAAATGTTGTGAATGCGCATCAAGATTTACCTTATCTTCACCAGCTCATGAAGAAAACACACTTCAGTCTTATACGATGAACTTCATTGACGAGCAGGCTAGAGAGCGGAACCACAAGCGCTATAGATATATCCGCCCTCATCTCGCGCGAAAGACGTCGCCCGAAGTAAATCCAACCGATATGATTCTGAATTCTTTGACGTGGTGAGATCCGAAGATGTCTTACCTGGAGTATAAACGGCTTCGCTTGTAAAAGAAAAAAACGAGGACTTCTCTCGTAAGATGGCATTTTACTCTACCGATAGCACATTCATCACGGATCATGAGATCGACAACAGTGATGATAGTTCGGTTGATAGCGAATACAGCCCATAGCACAGAATTATGTAACGCCATTTTGTGATTCATCATAAAACATTAATTTAACCATACACTTTTTTTTTAACACGGCCCGCAGTATATGCGTCCCCCAACACCGGAAGAGGTGAAGAAACTGATGAGCGAAAATGCTTCCCAAAAACTCGAAAAAAATAAATCGTATAAATTCAATGAACTTCCTAGACACTCAGAGAACTTATCAGAAACTCGGTATACTTCTTAGGTATACTTCGGTATACTTCGGAAAACCTCCCCGAGGTTCTGCTATTCTCCCTGATGTTGAGGGAACATCCCAAAAAATCAGGGAACTTTCCAGCAAGTCTGGTAACTTCCTAAAAGTTAAGGGTTCTCTCTAGAAGTTCACGCAATCTTCCTAAAATTCAGATAGTTTCCTAGAAATTCAGGAAACTGTCCATTAATTCAGGGAGCTTCAGATGAGTTCAAGAAACTTCGCATTAGTAAGTGGTTCTTTACAGAAATTCACGGAGGTTCCCAAAAGTTCAGAAAACTTGTCAGATTTGTTTGGGTATTTCTTGAAAGTTCATAGAACTACTCAAGATGTTCAGGGAATATCCCAAAAGTTCAAGAAACTTTCCAGAAAAGTAGAAAACTTCTCATAAGTTCGGAGAACTGTCCAGAAATTCATGAAGCTTTTCAAAAGTTTGTGGATCTTCCTGAGGTTCAGAAAACTTCTCAGAATTTCATGAAACTTGCTAGAAGTATACAGAACATCTTAGAAGTTCAGGGAACTTGTAGGAATTCGAGGAAGCAAGGCGCTAGAAGAGCATTACAAATGTTGCTCTATTTGAGAAGATTTGTGGACGAAGTCAGGAAGCAGGAAGAATGGAAGCTGAATAAAGGTCACCCGAATTTCGTCGGTGTTCTGATCAAAATTGTTCGCCGTTGAGGTTGATGCGGTACACGGTGGGATGCTGGGACCAAAGCTTAATTTTACTTTCACGTCTGCAGCAACGGTCGAGTCGTTTCCCAGATCGAATCTCCTATGATTTCGTTTCTTTTTGACGATTTGACGGGATTAGTTAGAGCCGCTATGGAGAAAATTGTCAAGCTGGAGCGTCTGACAGTCAAAACTAAATCGTTAATTGAAATAGAATCTTCTTCTTGCCTTTTACGTGGAAATTGGTTTTGCCTCTAAACAGGCAATTAAGAAAGCGACAGAGTTTGCTTAAGGTTCCGACTAAGACGTTTTGGCATTCCGCAACGACTTATGAGCTTTTGACTGTGTTTTTTGAAGCTACTAACCAAATCTCTATTAACATTCCCTCTAGCGCGTTACGTCATTTGCATTAATCTTGTTGTTATAACTCACTTTACGGACATAGCTAAAACGTGTCTGGATCTGTACCTGGAAACGGTCGTACATAAAGAATATCTGAGCGCTGCAGTTGCTCACAAAGTGAAAGAAGAATTTGGACAGCTGTATTCAATGCCGTCTGACGTTGCTTGCCGGATTCCAGAGAAAAGAACATCGCCCAAAAATGCGGATTTTCAATAAATGAAAAGTGTCTGATAGTTAACCAAACAGAAAAAAGTTTGGGAGCTCAGAGATTTGTCTACGAACTGCGTTGAGAACACGAATACAATATGAATTGATACAATATGCACCAATATATATTATCTCATCTTCCCAATCGGGAAAATAATGCAAACATGTGGGAAAAAATCGGGAAAAATGCGGGAGTTTTTAAATTAAGATTGTGTGGCCACCCTGCAACTTACCTTCTCAGAAGTCGCGAGTCGATGAATGTTGTGAATTAATGACAGCTTCTGCAGTATTGGCTTGCTCTGATCGGATATTTCGCACTTGTCAACTACCGGGCGAATTGGGGTGAAGCGTTGAGTGGTTTCGCAGATGTTAAGCATTAGTTACACAGTATCCTGACTATAGAAAGTAAGATGTCAGTAATACTAGCGTGTTGGTTGGGTTGGGTTTGCAGCCGGATCCGTTTTGGTAAACGGTGTGCTGAATTAAACTGACGTCGGCAGCGAATAAGATATTTAGCTATGTTCCCGATTTATTCTCTGTACAGAGATGTACATTAAAGCTATTCAAATTTTGGCACCGATTTAAACCAACAGTAATGATGCTGTTGGGGCCACTCACTAGTGTGGGTGGTTTATTTCAGCAGAATACAAAAATAAGTTAAAACACCGAGCTAAAACACAGAATAACAATTCGAGCGTTGACAAAGTATAAGCCACAAATAAACACATTAGTAGACAAAAAAACGATTAGTTGCACATATTGGAACCGAAACTAACACCCCAAAAAATGTCGAAAACCTTATTACCGAATTCTTCTCTACTGCCATCATCACCAATAGTGCCAAGATGTGCTTGCAGTATATCCTATCTATCCGCAAGGATCAGCCCAAACAACAAGATTTCTCGAGTTTACACCACATGCGCGCCTCCAAACACGCCGTAAAATCTGCGACAAGCAAAATTTGCATTTAAATTAAAACACTCTGACTATGCTCGATTTTACTGGCGTAATTTCCCGCTTACGTCATCTCCTTGCTACCACCCCCTCCATCTATCAGTTAACTTGGCCTGGATCTGCCTCCCGCGGAGCAGCTTCTGTTCGCCACCGGCTCCGGTTGGTAAGGCAAATAGCAACTACGGTCGATTCCGGTGGATGCCATAATTCATATCGATTCAATTTGGACGAAAAGAGGAAGTGTGATCAAGGAACCGAGCTGAACTTTTTACGACCCAAGCAGTCTTATCGCTGGCCCACCGTCGTCAGCTGTTTGCTGCCAAAGTGTCAATTCCGATCTTCTGGTTTGCAGGGGAAAAAGAAGAAGATGGAAATCACCCGTTCGTGACCATAAAAATGCGCGGGGAAAAGTTATTCGATTAAGCCGTTACTGTCTCGGTAGGACTGGATTGACGATTTCCTTTCAAGTTTGGCAAACTTAAGGTAATCGCTTATTTTGTTTCGTTATGCTATGATACGGGAAGCTTAGAAAAATCACAGGATCGATGATGGTGCCTGCTTCCGCGTGAGATGAAAGAAAAATCAATCTCAATTTAATTGGCAAACTTTTCCTGTTTGATGCTAAGACACGTGGAGGCTTGCGATGAGAATTATCTATCCTTTCGTTAAGTGCTTTTGTTCTTTTATTTAATATGTTTTCTCAGTCAGTGATTCAGAGGGCAGAAGTTTTGCAAGGTAAGTATTTATTTTAGGGAATTAATGACTCTGGAACTCAATTCAACGGATGATGTTTCCAAATTTCCATTAAGATAATTCTCAGCTGAATTGTTTCATTCGCCCTGGAGTCGAAAGGCTCAAAACAAAGCACGATTGAATTTTGCAGAAATTCTAAAATGATGTTTATGAGAGTTACCTCCCTTTAGAGTCCAACCACCCTTCGTTTCAGAGTAAATATTTCCTTGATTTTGACTCCTTGTTTTTTCTCGTTTGGGCACTTTTAATGCTAGAAGCGTGCAGACTCTTTGTTGATCCCTGAGCAGGACATCGTTCGGGGTTTTGTTGATTGCGTAATTCAATTATTTCCTGCTCAAGATTCCCTTTCACGTTCTCCTATCGTCTGCTTTGCTACCAAGCGGGATTGAACGCTAAATGGAAAACAAACTTGTCGCCTGGTCTCGAAAATTTATACTTTCATGATGGTTCATTTTGAAAACCGTGGAATAATGGATGTCACGCAAAAACAGCAACAAGCGATAAAGCGCTAATTTGCTGACAGGAGCAATTATTCCGTTTTGTTTTCAGTGTTAATTTCGCTTAATTTTTATCGTCGGTTTTCGCCCTAGCATGAATAGCGGCCTTATTTCAGTTGGCAACAATGTTTGGGACGAACGGCGTTTGGCTCTTTTATTTTAGTATCGGTTTGAGGGTAGGAAGGCTTTTTAAAATTCTTGGCTTGAACGCGATCCAATTATGGCCAACAGTGCTGTTTGTTGGCTACTCACAGTTTGCGGTAGTTCGTGCTTATGGCTTGTGCTAAGCACGGTTTTCGTTTAGCAGGAAATAGCTGGCGTCAGAGTTGCTATCTACGAAAATTAATGACTGATGGCTGATTCTATTCTACCAGTATGCTTTGCGATTCTCAATCCCCGATCATCGCTGGAGTTGGTGAAAGTCGTAATAGTCAACTGATGATGGTTGTGGTCGGCGGGGCTTCTTTGGCAGTAAGAGCACTATTCCCGAGTAACATTGCCAAAACCATCCAGGTTTATTAAGTTTTATATCAGTTTTAGGAAAGTCACTAGAAATCAATTTGGTTTTGATGTAGAAGGAGATATTCGCTCAGACGGCTTACGCCCCAAATCGTATTCGGAGTTGGCAACGAAACTTTCTGGGTGTGTAGACCATGACTAGATAAGCCTCTTTGCATACTTAGTTTCTTCAATTTTTCCTAGACTGTCTTCTGAAAAGGGCTAAACTTTTTTTTATCGATTTTTTTTATCCATGTTCAATAAAAAAATGACTACTTCTACAAAAAAGTGTTGTGATTATCACATAATAAGTCAAGTTTTAAGAAAAAAATATTGGAAAAAATCCAAAATGAGCCCTACACTGAAAAGAATCATTTTTTATATTCAAATTCGATTTAAAAAAATAGCACCATTTTTGATTTCGATGAAATTTTGTCTCAATATAGGTAATTATGTTCCATACCAATCGTTCATACATCACAAGATGGGCACTTTTAAGGAACCAAAGTTTTTCTAACAGAAACTTTTTCATGTCCCATTGATTTTTTTTTCAGTGTATTTTGTTATCAAAAACTTAACCAGTGAAAATCATAACCATCCCAGAATCAGTTTCATTTGTTAGGAGATTTTGTCCTATTTATTCAATCGTTTGGAAGGGTTTTATTGTTTGATCACAATATGTATAGAATTTCACTTGTATATATTCATTTATTATTAATGTCTTCTATATAAATATAATAATATTTGTCTTAAAGCTATTTTTAAACATGTTCTTTTCTATTTTTTTGCAGATCATGCTAAATATGTTTGGTTCATCTCTTGAATTAGAATACTTTTTTGCCTCTATTTTGTCATCAGGAATAGGTAAACAACTGTGGAATTTCTGAGTGCCCGGTATTGTTTTGGCGTTATTATATATTTCTTCTAATTCTTCTGACATTTTAATGTACTGTTCAGTGGATAAGTAATAGAAATTTAATTTGGTGATATTTTTATCTGTCTGTTCAACTGTCCAGTTTAATAACTCTCGTGGGGTTGTTATGGTATTTCCATAATCTCGAGCAAGACTTGCTCTCTTTGCCATTCGCTTGAGAGTGCCACCAATAGCATCACAGAGGCCTTTTCCATGGAATGTTGCAAAAAAAAGCCATTCTGCTCTTAATGCATGCTTTGACTGGAATCTACATAGACTAGCAAAGTTCTTCTTATTTTTGTTTTGTGATGCTGTCCCATCAGACATGAAATAAATTTTAGAAAGTTAATTTTTTCATAAAATCTATCATTATTGAGGTGAACAACTGAACTGCAACTGTATCGTGAGTCATTACTTCCGACATGGTAATAAAGCTAACATTTGCAAGTTTATTATCTTTCTTGTAGTAAAGTTTTTAATAACCTTTCGCAAAGAGAAGTAACACGTTGAATGTCCCTGATTCACTTTATTGCTTGGTTTATATTTGGTTTAGGAACAACTCTTGATTCGTTTCTTTTGATTGGGTGGTTCGATTCTACTAAATAGCCTTACCTAGTATTAGGTTAAAAAGGGGGTAGCAACGTTTTGGTAGAAATTACAGTAGCACGTATGAAATGCGTATTCTAATAGCGTATATTGAGTCGTACTTCTTGAGTGCTGCTGTGTGAATATGCGTGCTTCGCTTTGTATCACATCACAAATTGAGTTTCATTGCATTTTGAGATGACTACATAGTCGATTAACATTCACTGGTTTAGTTTTTGATAACAAAATACACTGAGAAAAAAATCAATGGGACACGAAGAATTTTTTGTTAGAAAAACTTTGGTTCCTTAAACGTTCCAATCTTGTGATGTATGAATGGTTGTTAGGGAACATAATTACCTATCTTGAGACAAAATTTCATCGAAATAAAAAATGGTGATTATTTTTAACTCGACTTTGAATTTTAAAAATGATTTTTTTCAGTGAAGGGCTCATTTCGGATATTTTTCAATATTTTTTTCTTAAAACTTGACTTATTTTGTGATAATCATTCACACAACACTTTTATGTAGGAGTAGTCATTTTTTTATTAAACACTTTTGAAAACAATCGATAAAAAAAGTTTAGCCCTTTTCAGAAGACAGTCTAGAATTTTTTTTTGAAGAAACCAAGTATGCAAATAGGCTTATCTAGTCGATGTCTACACACCCAGAATGTTTCGTTGTAATCTGAGAAGGTGCTGCCAACATTTGTTCGAGTTGGCGCGAAAACCGTCAACAAGAGTGGACAGTAATGTTATTTTGTTTATTTTATTTTAACTGATCCGATCTTGTCGCAGACTTCAATGGCCAGTCAGTTACTTCTTGATAGTATAGCGTTTCTTGGATTTAAACAGCGTCATTAAATTCTAAACTGCTCTGACCGGATTCGTGATCTCATATTCTTCAATGGCTCGGATATGATAGGCGGCTTTGTAACATAAGCAACTGAGGAAGTTGTCCCAATTTATCGCTATCATCCAGCTCTCTATTCCGTGTGGTTTGTTTGCCTACTATATCATTTCATGAAGATATTGACCTCACTGAACTAGCCTTTCATCGAGGAGACTATGGTTATCTAAATGAGTTGATATCGCAAGTTAACTGGACTGAGGTGTACCGAAGACTCGATGTTGATAATGCCGCTACTATATTTAAAGCTCAATTCAAAGTAAATCTGGACGCACGGCTTAATACACCACCGCGTCCCTGGTGGTTGAAACAAAAAACGTTTGACAGGCATTTGTTGATTTGTTGACGCATCTCGAAATAACGGATCATGGAACTTGAGAAAGAAAATTAATTGTGCACAAATATCTCCTTCGTGGTCTGCCTCAAAAAAAGAAAAAGTGTTAAAATTCCCAAAGTCAACGGTGTGTCTTTTAATCAAACGTTACAAGGATACTCTGAGTGTGGATAGAGCACAGCGCATCTATCATAAAAGGGGCACTAGGGACAAAGAGCTGAGGAGAAAGGTGTTGAGGTACGTGAAAGGCAATCCAGGTGTCTCCATACGTGATTTGGCAAAGATATACGATTCCAACTTTTCCACCGTTCGTAACATCCTTTCAAGAGAAGGATATAAGTCTTTGTGTGCCAGTAAACATCCGAATCACTCCCTGAAACAAAATATAGTGGCCAAAAAGCGACCACGATTACTATACGAACGAGTTTTGACGAAATTTGATGGCTGTATTTGAATGGATGGCGAAACATATGTCAAAATGGATTATAAACAAATCCCCGGACGGAAATTTTACCTGGCAACTGGTCGTGTGGAAGTCCCTTCCAGGTATAAATTTGTTTTTGCTGATAAGTTTGCATTACATTAAAGAGTGTCTGCAAAAGCGGATTTTACCCTTCATTCGGCAACACAAGACCAACATTATGTTTTCGCCGGATCTAGCCAGATGCCACTACTCTAAGGAGGTACTAGAATGTCATGCTGCAAACTATGTTAATTTCGTCGCCAAAGAGATTAATCCTCCGAATTGTCCTGAGTTCAGAACGATCGAAAAATATTGGGCAATTGTCAAGCAAAAACTTCGAGGTTGCGGTAAAAATGTGACAAATGTACAACAAATGCGTTTACAGTGGAATAAGTTCGCCGGTACAGAGTCGTACAGCAACGATGATGTGTATAACATCGACATTAGCATGGACCTGGACCTGGGCAAAAGGGCGAGGCGCCTCAACGGGCCCAGATTCGATCGGGTATCCTTTATTGCAACGTCACTCCTCAAGCTGCTGAACGATATCTGGCGCAGTGGCGAGTTTCCTTCAAACTGGCGGAATGCGATTGTCGTTCCAATACCGAAGCCGAACTGCCACGAATCCGGACCGAATGCCTTCCGACCGATATTGCTGGCGAAGCTCCTCGAGTGCATCATCAATCGGTGGCTAATCATCGAGCTAGAGTCGAGTGGATGGCTCGATAAGCGACAGCATCGCTTTTCGTACAGGACGCGGCACCGACACGTACGAAACGTTGCCTACCTAGCTCCTTCCAAACGAGAATGTTACCCATCAACCTCGAGCTAACCACGAGAAATTGTCACCCCACTTTTATTAAAATCGAAAAATAAAACGTTGTTTATAACAACATTAAATATCGACTCTGTAAGGAGTTTTATTTGCCTGAGCCTAACAAATAAACGAACTTGTTGAAGACGTCAACTCTCTACAACTATAGTGTGGAATGTTTTGTACGCAATTCAGTTCACACTTCGCAATAAAAACCTTTCCTTTGTAGCAGATTCCTAGTGGCCAATGTTACCGAAACCAGGTTTTTTCATCCATTCCACCTATGCATTTTTGAGATTTCAAATGGGGTATGCATATTGTGTCTTGGTTAAAATATCAAAATTCTAGAAAGGGGTGAAATCCGGGTCAGTATTGACCCTAATGTCTTATGTGTCAGTTTTTTTTAATATCCGGGGAAGGGCAAAAACTAATATTTTTTCTTTTACTTTTATCAGCACCTCGTACTCAGTACAGCTTTGCACAGTACTCTATTTGCGTTCCTTTCAAATTACCATTCTGAGTTCAAGAAGAAATGCAAATGACATGATTGCCCCCCAAAACAAACCATTCAATGCAAGCTTACTGCCAAAATAAAGGAAAACAAGACATCAATCGGATTATGAAACACTTCTCCGAATGAAGCCGTCAAAAATTATAATAAATCGATCGATTTGAACTTCCAAGAAGCCGACGAAAGAAGCACCGACCGACGGTCCTTCTTCCTCTGTATACCATCCAGAAAAGAAATGGCCTGGCCAGACACAGAAATCGAACCAGGATCAGCTGGTCAAATTGATTCCGTTTCACGCTTCGACTTTTCATCATCAACTTGTAACGAGGTTAGGTAAGAATGGACGAAAATGAAACCAGAAGACCCGAGATGGCGATGGCACAGAGGTGATGAATAGGCGGTAAAGGAACTGGGGTGGTCTCCATTATGATGATAATTCATTCATTGGGTGGTTTTCCTTCTTAACGAATAAAGAAAAATGAAATACGGAAACCCACAATCGGATTGTTTGTCTGCTTGCCTTGCCCACGGTGATGAGATGACGATGATGATGATGATGATGGTAATAGTGGTGATAATTTTAGCTGTGTGCTAGTTTTTTTTCGGGCGTGGATGACTGATTCCGTGGATGTCAAGTGTGATGTTAATTCTTACAGGCACTCCTTTTTCGGAAGGATTCACTTTTTTATTCATTTTTCTTTGAGTTTATTCGGATAGCTGGTGGAGGGTCAGTGGGTGGTATTTTCTGTGCCTTCAGGGTCGAGACGAGAACCGACACAATGTGGAATGTGAATTGCACTCTGTTATTCATAACCGGCTCTGTTCTGGAACACGGAAGGATGGGAAGTGCTTCTTTGCTTTTCATTCCTTGAACAAGGTTGGGTGTTGGCAGTTCAGAGATGGAAGGCGTCGTATTTCTCTCTGTTGATGTTCTTTCGTTACAGTGCAAACAGCTCATTAAATTTACATTTACCATGGATGGTAGAGCAAGCAACCGGTGTGTGATTTCGTTTCTAGATACTGGCAATAGGATTGATCCTTTTGAATTCGAGGGCATTTTGCATGGTATGGTTCTTCGGAAGGTTCAATTCATTGCCATTGGAGCGAACATAGTTTTCATTACATTGGAAGTAGATACTTTCTCAAGCAATTATTTTATTCCTGATTTTTCCGAATCATATATGCCAGTTTTGCTCGTTATGGGGGGAATTGATGCTATTTGTTTAGCTCAGCGATGCTCGTCTGCGGGTTTTTGTTTTCGCTCGAAAGCAATTTCTGTGCAATTTATCTCATGAAAGAGAATTCGTAGAAACCGGAAATGTTGTGTCTTTTCGTGTGTTATCAAAATTCGACAATTGGAATATTTACAGATTTTTCTATCCATGAAAAAAAATCACACCCATACAGCGGCTTGAATTTTATGTCTATATATATGGATTAAAATGGATTTCTGTCTGTCTGTCTGTCTGAACCTAATAGACTCGAAAACTACTGAACCGATCGGCGTGAAATTTTGTATGCAGTGGTTTTTGGGTCTGGAAAAGCATCTTACGATAGTTCAAGACCCCTTCCAGCTCTAAAAAAGGGGGATCCCATGCAAATGAAACACAAATTTCTGCATAACTCGAGAACTAATCAAGCAAATGGAACCAAATTTGGGATGTGGGGGTTTTCGGAACCAAGAAATGTTTCTATGGAGGTTTGAGACTCCTCCACCCTCTGGAAGGGGTGGGCTCTCATAAAAATTGAACACAAATGTCAACCAAACATGAGAATCATACCTACTGTTATGAAAACTTATATGTAGGGGATGTTGAGGCCGGAGAAGATTCGTATGATGGTTCAAAGCTCCTTCCCCGCCTGGAAGGGGAGGACTTCCATACAAATGATACACAAATTACTGCAAAGCTCGAGTTCTTGCAATTGGAGTTCTTCAAATGGAACCAACTTTGGCATGTGGGGGTTCTTGGGCAGGATTTTTTTCTTAGGTGGTTCGAGACGCCTTCCCTCTGGAGAGGGTGAAGGAGGGCTCTCAAACCAATTAAATAGACATTTGAAACTAGAAATTAGAAGAAAAATTAGTCACTTTCACTTTTTTTAAACACTATTTTTAAAAAAACTTTTTTGAGCGTATTAGTAGAACGATTGTGATTGGGAAACTAGGAGAATTATCAATTAACACTTCATTTGATCACTTTTTAAAAAATAAAAAATAAAACCTTGAAACACTTATTCACAGTATTCATAGCTCATAGTAGAATTAAAAGGAATGTGCTCGCATTTACTAGCGAAATTTTCTGTCTGTCTGTCTGTCTGTCTGTCTGTCTGTCTGTCTGTCTGTCTGTCTGTCTGTCAGTCTGTCTGTCTGTCTGTCTGTCAGCCTGTCTGTCTGTCTGTACTGACTGGTTTATGAATCGGCCCTTAGTTTGAGACCTCTCTCCATTCAGAAAGTGGGGGCTTTCATACAAATGAAATCCAAATTTCTGCATTACTCGAGAACTAATCAACCAAATCGAAACAGATTTGGCAGGTGGAGGTTGTTTTTGAAGGCAAGAAATGTTTTTAAGATGACTCATTCGTGTAAAGTGGGGAAGAAGGAGGCACCCATCCGAATTAAACACAAGTTTTTGAATAACTCGAGAACTGGTCAAGCAAATAGATTAGCACATGAAAGCAAACAATTTTTCAATGGTGGTTGGAAACCCCTCCGTTCTTTGGAAGGATGAAAAAGGGGGGGGGGGGGTTATATACAAATTTATGCATAATTCTAGAAATAATCATGCAAATGGAACTAAATTTGGCAGGTGAAGGTTTTTTACGGCAAAAGATGTGTCTACCCAACAAACATCGGTGTTGAATTAGAGCTTGTTCAAACAAATTTGGAGAAGCTATTCAGCTATTCTAGAAGAAACAGCTGAATAGCTTCTCCAAATTTGCTTGAACAAGCTCTAATTCAACACCGATGTTTGTTGGGTATGATGGTTTAAGAACCCACCTCTCTCTCTGGAAAACAAGCAAATGGAAGCAAATTTAGCAGGTGAAGGCTTTTGAAGGCTACAAAATGCGTTATGGTGGTTTCAGAACCCTCCTATCTCTGGAAGGGAGGGCTCTCATAAAAATGAATCACAAACGTCTGCATAACGCAAGAACTAAACAAGCAAATGGGACTTCATTAGACAGGTGGAGATTTTTAAAGACAAGGAATATTTCTATGGTGAGTTGGAACCACTGAAAGCACTCCGCTCTCGGGAAGGGGGGCTCCCATACAAATGTAACACAATTTTCTGCAGAACTTGAGAGCTAATCAAGCAAATGGAACCAAATTTGACATGTGGAGGTTTTTAGAGGCAAAAAATGTTTCTATGCTAGTTCAAGACTCTTCTTTAAGGGGGGAGAGGTGGCTCTAATACTCATAAAACACTAATTTCTGCATAACTTAATGACTATTCAAGCAAATGGGACCATATCTGTCTGTCTGTCTGTCTGTCTGACCCTCATAGACTTGGAAACTACATAACCAATCAGCGTGAACATTAGAATGCAGTGGTTTTTGGGACTGGTGAAGGTTCTTATGATTGTTTGAGACCCCTTCCCCCCTTTGGGTAGAGAGGCTCTTATACAAATGAAACACAAATTTCTGCATAACTCGAGAACTAATGAAGCAAATGGAATCTAATTTGGCATGTGAGGGGTTTTAAAGGCAATGATCGTACGGTGATTTGAGACACCAATCCTCTCTGGAAAGGGGGAGAGGGCTCTCATACACATGAAACACACATTTTTACCAAACATGATAACTATCCAGGCAATTAAAACACGATATGGGTATTTTTCGGGAAAGACACATGTTTTGCTAGAAGTGTGAACCCCTTTACAGCCAAGAAAAAAACTCATGTCGAAATTATTTTTTTTAGCGCTGGCACGGTTAAGTATGTCAAACGTGCCAGTTCTAATTAAATTCCATTCATTTTGTTGCAAGCGTAGCAGCGCTTACACTGGGTTCAGCTAATAATAAAGAATAATATTAATAATTATGATAATAACTCTTAAAAAAACCATACCTGAATTTTTTACCATATAAAGCAAAGAAAATAATGTTTTGGAAATTTTCCATAATTAAAGTCATAGTAGGGTAGGGAACGGCTTAAGCACCCCGAGACCCTATTCCAAGCACGGGGTAAACGTTAACCTACAACGCTCATTTTTTGCAGTATGGTGTTTCACTAGATGGAGCACCATACTGCAAAAAATGAGCGTTGTAGGTTAACGTTTACCCCGTGCTTGGAATAGGGTCTCGGGGTGCTTAAGCCGTTCCTTACCCTATATCCGATTTTTCTTTAGAGTTTTCCTCTTTTTTTTTTTGAATAATATGGTTTTCAAAATTTTGAGAAAATTTCATTACTATTTGAGAAAAAAAACACTTTGAATCACGAATACACTGGCACTTCGTCATGGTGAAATTGTCAGACCAATGAAATTTGCTTCCTAAACTCGCAGCCTACTATGATATGAGTTATGCAAAGAAATCTAAGGCATTTTATGCACAGGTGAAACGTGAACTTCATTTGTAAGATGGTACAAACATCATCACGCATGCGTTAAAGCGTCACTAATAAATTGAAATCATATGTACTCGTTTTAAAACGAGAATAGACTTCAAAACCAATGGCTTATTGGCAAGGGGCTAATCAAGGGGTTGTTGATTTTTGATGATATCTGAATTATTTGTAACTTTTTCTCAAACCTCAAAACTCAAAATAGTAGTTCCCGTGTATGCTCAAATTTGTTATTTTAAAATTGATAAATGGTGGGTAACCCTTAATATAGACTGTTCCAAAAAATATCAATACACTTTCTTTCTCAAATAAAAAAGACCATACCATAAATTGTTTTTGATCCTTCATTTTCTATAGCACAGATAAAAAAAAATATTCATGGGCCTGGTAAGAATCAGGAGTTGTCGGAGAATTCAAATTTCCTTTTTTTTGTGGATTTGTTGAGTTTCCAGTTTTGGGTAGTTTTCCGGTAATCACAGTCATATGAAATGTATTTCGACTAACTGCTTGCTAAAATTTGCTGTTTGATCAAGGGTAGCAACCTTTTTTGCAGACACTGCTTCACGTGGAATTGACCATTCATTGTGTCTGTCGTAATGAATGGACGAGATATTTTTCCACATCCGCATATTGCTTGCCACACCATAACCTTCTTGCTAAATTTTTTGGTGAAAATGGCTTTTACTGATCCAGGAACATCCTTTTCCTTCGGCGAGGTATAAAATTGCACTGAAAGTTAATTTTAGTTTATATTACAAAATCGAAGGTAATACTCACAAATCCATTCGTTGTTTACAGCAACGAAACTGATTTGTACGTTTTATGAAGATACATTCGTAATTAATGGCACACGTGCAACTGTCAAAAGCACGAAGCATTTGTTGACACAGAAAGAACATTCGTGCATTGTACGAAATCAATACAAAGAGCTACGAGTATTTTCACTTTCACTTTTTTTTAAACACTATTTTAAAAAAAAAAAACTTTTTTGAGCGTATTAGTAGAACGATTGTGATTGGGAAACTAGTAGAATTTAACACTTCATTTGATCACTTTTTAAAATAAAAATTAAACCTGAAACACTTTTAAATTGCGTTAGTAACGCGAGCAAATTCCATTTAATTCCACTATGAGCTATCTTCGACAGATAGCTATTGTCTGCTACTTACAGACTTCTTCAGTGTCGAGTGCTCGAATCGCTGCAAGTCGAGCACTCGACACTGAAGAAGTCTGTAAGTAGCAGACGAAATAGGCCTATCTGTCAAAAGATAAGCTCATAGTGGAATTAAATGTGAATTTGCTCGCGATTACTAGCGAAAATTTAAAAAAGTGTTTCAAGGTTTAATTTTTTATTTTTAAAAAGTGATCAAATGAAGTGTTAAATTTTAAATTCTCCTAGTTTCCCAATTACGAGTATTTTGTCAAAAATTAAAAAGAAACGTCTCTCTGGTGGTTGCATGAAGAACTGACAGATCTACTTTATCGACTCAAAATGTATTTGACAAAAAATCACAACCACGTGGAGTCCAGCGTTTTTTAAAGTTTCTGATATGGGATTCGATCCTGAATATTTGGAAAGCGCTGATACTGATCCCGTAGTTGATCTCACTAGGCCATGCTGACTCGTGGGAAGATAATTGATTGATGAGCACGAGCTTATAGCTCTCGACAGCGCTTTAATTTTTAATTTGCGATAGATAAATTATTTCCGCTCTTCCCTGCAGCAACACCATTTTGCATGAGTACGATAAAAGAAAAGCAGCGGTTGGCTGGTATTTACGAAATTCATTTCGTTAATTATACAAACAGGTGTAATGAAAGCGTTTCACCAGGTAAAAAGCAATATGAATATTTCATACAATATACGATACATTTGTTCTATGTACAAAAACCATGTTTACGAAACGCGTGAAAGCTATTTAACGATAATAAATGTTCAGTGTGTGGTCCCGGCACAGTTTTATAATCTAGTTTTCTGTAGGTTTCATCGTCCATGAGATAACTCAGCCCGATGTTTTGGTCAACAGTTTGTCGTACAGCTTTCGAGCCCTCGGTTTGACAGATGCAGCCTGTTTGGTGCTTCGTTTTGGCTGCTTCTGAATCCGGCTAGTCGGCAGGTCCATTCTCTCCTTGGCACGCATAACATTAGTCGCCGAAGTACTTAGCTTTTTCGCCACATCTCGGACTGATGCTGAAGGATGATGCTTGAAATAGTCTTTTACCTTTTTGTCAATTGTAGCGTAAACGGGACCGGGTTTTCTACCCAGTCTCGGGGAATCTACGAAAGAACACTGTTGTTGATACATCTGTAATGCAGTTTTGAGTGCTCCGACGCTCACACCTTCTTCCTTAGCCAGTTTTCTGATCGAAAGACCACTGACGGTGTACTGTTTGTTCACAATCCGTTTTTTTTTGCTTGGGAGAAAGATCACGCGTTTTCGGACCTCCGTGCAAAAAATTAAATAATATGACAACATCAGTTTAATTTGGATGTTACCAACAGAACGCTGCCTAAAGTTGGTTGAACACTGCATGCATTTTGAATTGACGGTTAATCATTAGTGTATTTATAATTATCGGAACAGTCCATACAATGAAAATTAAATCTAAATGCTTCACATAATTATATTTCAATTTCTTAATTATTACTTGTAGAAGCTCTTCGCATATTCCTCCAAAGATACATATAACTACCAAATTTATAACAACCTTCACAACAGCACCGCTAAATACATCCAACCTTTGCTGTTTCTCTTAGTTCAGAAGGCTTTTGCGAACGAGCACAGGATATAAACAGCCGAACGCGTTGCTCCATTTCCGGGGTAGTTATACCTTAATATGCTGTTTTGATTGGTGCTGATTCAGCACTGCTTTCAGCTCAACTGAACCACTAGAATTGCAGTACCTCATGATCATCACATTTCACCATATCACAGAATTGATATTTTTTTGGGAATTCGCACCATCCAACAAGCTCAGATGTGAACAGGGTATTAACCTCCAAAGAAAGGATCGTGAATTCATACGCATGTGGTGGAAGGTGAACGTTATTCAATCAAAACAGCAGAAGCAGAAAAGCTTTTCCAGAAGAGAGTAGATTGCAACAGCCCGTGAACCACACACCTTCAAGGTTCTTATTTCCTGCTGCGCTGACAACCGACGACGACTTCGTTTTAGGAATGTGATCCACTTTCTTCTCCTTTCGGAACAAAAAGGGGTTGAAGAAGGAAATGAAATTCAAAATTCTGGCACTGACGTGAGCATTGATTCGAAATGATAGTATCATCTATCCGTGGCAGCACGGTTTCACAAGCGGGTGAAAACGATAACTGATGGCATATCGTAACTTTCGCAGTTTGTCGATTTTTGCGCCCCAAGGGGGAGCCGTTTTGGAACGACGACGTCAGATTAAAGGCAATGAAAAGTATTTCTTTGCTATTACCGCGCACTTCTCATCCTTGTCAATCAATCTTGACGGAGGGAGTGTCGCTCGAACGTTTTTCTTCCAACCACGAATTTGTCTTTCGGAGCTGATCTGTACATTTTTCTTTCGAAGAAAAAGAGCCTCCCACCCAACACAGTTCACTTGATGGAGATGGATCGATGATTTAGAGTGCGATGGAATGGGAAAAGGGTTTACGTCAAGTCCCAGGGATCATTGAATGCCAATTGGTCCCGGCTTTTATTTGGCTAAAGCGAAAACGGCGGCGTGTGAGATAAAGAATCCATCCCATAGATAGTCAATCAGGACATGAAGGAATTTACGCAACCAACACGACGACGACGGTGCTCAAGCGTTGGCGGATGGATGGATGGCTGCGATTGGGTGAAAAATGAGCTTTTAGATTGATATTCCGTTTGCGGTGGTGCTGGAGAGGCCCTGCAAGGAAATGACGGCAGACTAAGACGATAGGCACTTTTGATGGTAATCTTTAGTTTGGTTGAGTAGTTTTAGAGCATCGATTTAGTCCAAAAATTAGATAAATTACTTCAAAAATGTTCGCCGTAAATTTGATTGGCACCATTAGAGCAACCCGGATATCCTTCATGAAAGTCTGGATAGGAGGGTGATAAGGACGGGGAAGGTGAGGGTGGTTAGTAGGTTGTGAAGACTTTTGCTAGGTTATGCAAACACACTTAGGAAATTTTAATATTTGATTTAGGGTAGAGGTGTGGTGTTAAGACCAAACCAATTCGCTGAAGTTGGTATTTTGCAAATACGCATTAGTTACTCTCGTTTGAAGAAAGCTTAAACCACTCTTCTCATTGGTTGGAATATACATCAAGAAAAAAGTATTTTAATTTTTCATAATATTGAAAGGACCAATATCTCAAACAAACTATTTGAAAAATAAATTCTGAAAAATCTTGAAAAAAAATATAATAGCCTTTTAGAGATGAAGAAGCTTCCAATAACAAAAAATAAGACTTAAATCCGATAAAAGGTTTTCAAAACTTAGTGTTTTTTGTTCGTTTTTGAAGGTTTACTGAGGGGACACTCAATAGAGTAGAAACCTCTACACCAGGCATTTGATGATATCGTTGCGTTAATCCTTTCAATCATTTTGCCAGCCGTACACGGAACATGTCGTCCAATAAGACGCTGTTGCAAGTAATTTGGTTCCACGAGTTTTATGAGTCTTGTCTGTTTTGAAAGTCAGTGTAACGTTTCTAAGTTCAATAAGGCGTTTCGTAATTTCTTTATTCGTTTGCAGTTTGGTCCGTTGGTGTGTCATTTGATATGCGTTGAGTGTTTTCTGAAGCAGTTTTCTCGAAACCGAGAAGGTACTTATACAAAGTTATTGTATAAGTACCTTAGAATGCTGCGTTAGAATGCTTCAACACAACACAACAACACAACACAACTTCCTTGAAGAATTTCACCAGCCGTGCAAGGATTATGTCGTCCATAGAGACGCAGTTGACACTGCCTCAAAAAAGTGTCACTGCCATCTTCAAGTTTGCTTTCCCTTCCTCTTCTTGTAATCTTTTTGTCTGTTTTTCAGTTCGCCAGAGACACGTTTATAAATTTAATAAGGTGTTTTACTCTTCGTTATTTATTCATGTTTTTTGCTTTCTTTTGTAGTTTGTGAATTTCTTCATCTTCTGTTTGTCTTGAGCCGCTTTGTGCCATTCTCTGATATGAATTCCAGTGCTCTCAATGTCTTGCCAAAAAATTATGGAGGAAAGTCTACGAAGGGGAGGAGGGAGGGTGTAGATGTTCAAAAATGAGTCTACGTGGTTAATGAACAGGCCCTATGCAGTTTCACTAAGAAAATGCGGGTAGTACTTTATATTCTAGGGTTGTTTTCAGTATACTTCCGTGATCACTTCTACATGATAATGAATCGAAAATATTTCAGTCTGGCAGTTCTAATTTTCTTGTCCATGGTTTTGTTGATAAGCCAATTTAATGCAATATGTGGATTTGGTTTTCATTCTACGTCATTAGTATTTGCATCGTGATTTAAGTAGTTTGGTTGGCTTTCATCTTCTGTTTACTCTGTTGAGTTAATTACTCAATCATACTCAATCTGCACCACTCCGTTTTGAACAAATGCCCCCCAAACCAAACCAAAACTGCCCCCTCCAAAGTTCAGAAATGAAAAGTAACATCGCTCTCTCCGTAAATCTCTCCCGTATGAAAAGATTCCATCTGCTCCATCGAGTTTAAATTTCTTCTCATCAGAAAAGATAACCTGAAGCATTGAATAACTTAAAAAATTGTCAATCATGAATCAACATGATTATACACCTTGCTTCAATCTCTACGCAATTCAAGTCGGTTTGCTCTATGACGCACAGTGGGACGAAATAAAACAAAAGTGGGACATGGGTAAATTGTTGAGTGCACCCTTGGACTACCTTATAATTTGTACATCATTTTAAAGGGTATCAGTTGCTTAATAAGTTAACGGTAAGTTAAGCTGCTAATACTTGCTAAACTGTAATCTACGCATCCTCGAAGACAGCTCAAAAAAATCATTATAACCGACGTAAATCCTTTAAATGAAGAGATAATGATAAGTTGTTTTTTTTTACAAAAAATTGTGTTTTTAAGTACCTTAAACTCTGTAGAACATTTAAAAAATGGGAATATTCAAACAAAAAAGTTATGATAGAAAAACGAGTTTTAAGGGGGTATTACATTTTTCATACCTTTTTCACCTCACAACTTCGTCCAGTTAAGAGATAGAAAGTTTTCAATTTCTACAAAGTTTCATGAAATGACCAAATCTACAATGTTTTAATACATAATTATCGATTTGAACCAGAAATAACAAAAAAAATGGGTGTATACACCCCTTAAATCAATTTTTTATCACAAAAATAAAGTACTTAAAAATGAAGAAACATTGTGGAAGACATCAATGGACCCCACCTAATAGTTTCGCCGCAAATACCCATGTCCCACTTTTTTTCATTTCGTCCCACTTTGTGACGGGGCGAAAGTCGTGGTGCTTGCTTCAGTCTATGTCGCCGAATGTCTGGAGAGTCTTATAAAATTCAGTACACTGTTAAACGTGAAACATCAAGCATAAGGTCAGCCTTTAGCTGGTTCCAACTTTTGAGTGAGTTGCTTGCAGCGTTGATTACTATGCGTAGACATCTTTTTTAAAAAAAATTCTTGGGTCCACCTTTCTTATTCTTTCCAGATCCATCAAGATTTTTCAAAAATTTCAAAACAACGTTATGCGATCTGTTCAAACGACGAGCGGTTTCGTGAATACTAATTTCACAATCACGAGAAGCCAAAATTTTCCCTTTTCCTGCTCTGACAAATACGTTCCATGTGAAGCTTAAACAAAACACGTCATAATACGTTAATTGGTGAAAGAAAACTGAGCTGCAGTTGAAGCGAATGGCATTGTTTAGGTAGTTGTGGAACGGCATTTTTTCTAAATTTTTCCTGTGCTATTCATAAAGGGTGTTTATTGATTCAGATGTGTAGTGGTGTTAGTCAGCTCTCCTTCACGAAATTACGAAAAAATGAATAAAGAGAACAAATACACTCTCAAAAAATTTCAACCGGTTTTTGAGTGGTTCCATTGTTATGAAACGGAGTGTATAAGCAAAATCGCCACACGCTAAAAGATTTCGATAAAAGTATAGCATCTAGGGTAACCATTCCCATTTTCATCTCATTGCTGATTTCGTACTCTTTATTTATTTGAATTATTTTTATTTGTTGTTGAAAGAAGGTTTCTTATGTTTCCTATTAATATGAATAATGGATCTCGAGATTAATAATGAACCGGTCCCTTTATGTGGTAGTGCTTTCCGAAAGTGTGTTGATTTGTGATAATAAAATATTTCAGTTTTTTAAACTGATTGTATATCATCAAAAGCAGCATTTTTACTATAAGCAAATACTGTACTTGACTATTGATCACCATCGCAGAAGTATAATGGTCATCGATAATAAGTACTAGAGGATATTCAGAAGCACTTATGGGCTGCATTTACACTGATCTAGCAACACTTGTGTGCTTTTTTCTACAATGGTAAAGAGCCGGACCAGCCCTGAGACCTGGTAATTGAAGTTAAAAAAAAAACCTAACACAGATAATTACTTTTGATAAATTTCCCATAGAAGGTAATTATTTAAGCTTTCTTGCAAAAAAAATCTACTCCCTTGCGAGCGGCTATCCGGGAGTTAACCGGAACATTCGCCATGGCGGATGAAAACATGTAGGCATGTTTTTGAGTTCTTTCTTCGTTTTATTTATCATTTCATCCTCAGTTTTTGCGACAAAATTGTTGGAGTAGATTTAACGCTTCCGGTTGGCCCAGAAATTCTCGATGGGACGCAGCTGGGGGACGTTGGGCGGGTTCGCCGACATGGGTACTAAATCGATATTCAGCCGCTCCATCTCCTCCAACGATCGCTTCGAGTAGTGGGGCGACGCCAGATCTGGCCAGAATACCGGGTCTTGACCCTTATAGTATTTCTTGATGAACGACGCAGCTTCCGGCAGGCATTTCGTACTATAAATTTACCCGTTCACGGCCAGTCCGGAGCGAAAGAAGAGCGGCTTTGACATCCCCTTCTCGCTGATTGTCAGCCATAGCAGCACCTTCTTGGGGAACTTGGTGTGTGAAATGAACTTCACCTTCGTAGGGGAAGTAAAATATGCAGTGCCCTGCCAGTCATTGCCATCCAGGGTGAGATAGGTCTCGTGGTCTATCACCACCGCCACGTCACAATTCGCCGGGAAAATCGAGTTGACCACCTTATTCAGGCGCTGCCGCTGCCAAAACCAGTGGACGCGACTTCCGCTTCCTGGCATGTATGTTCAGATTCGCCAGGTACTTTTTCACTGTTTGACAACCGACACTGACATGAATGCATCCGATGGATGTAAAATGTCATTAATAAAAAACAACAACAACAACAACAACAACAACTGTTTGACCGGTTGAACCGAAGCGCACGCAGCTATGTAGCCACTTTTCCCTCGGTCTTCCTCTTTAGCATCCTTTGGAGCTTCTTGTCGCTCAGAGTCGTTGGTCGTCCTCAACCGGGCTTTCTTTCGATGCTCTGATTGTTATCTAATAGTGCCAAGATGTTGTAGATACCGGAACGAGCGTATCAGCGGTCCACAAAGGGCCGCACGATGTCCGTTTTCAAGTCAGTGCAGGTGAAGGTAAACCCATGAAAAATCGGCCATTTTTATCCTTTTTTTTAATACAAACGTTACTATTCCATTATAAAGAGTCCTATTCCGCTTATAAGAAGTGTAGGATTGTATTTAATGTTTAAAGGTATTAAAAAGGTCCTCAAACTTAATAAACCCATCGCAGATGTGAGTGGCTCTAGCAGCATCAATACTGTTGGTTTAAATCGGTTCTCAAGCTCAAAAATTCAACATAATAAATAAAACAGATGTCATTAATTCATTCTTGTGAGTGACCCCAACAGCATGCTAACTGTTGATTAAAGTCGGTCCACAAACTCGATGTTTTAATATAGATTGGTAAGCTACTGATGTAAATCATTTATTATTATGAGTGGCCCCAACAATATTCTTGCTGTTGGTTTAAATTGCTTCACAAGCGCGATGTCTTAACATATTTTTTGTATTCTACACAAATGAGCAACCCACACTTGTTAGTTGCCCCAACAGCAATTTTACTGTTGGTTAAAACCGGTCCCTGAGTCCGGTATTTCATTTTGTTTTTATTTTAACCTTCTGAAGTAAACCTCCTACACTTGTGAGTGGCTCCAACAGCATCCTTGCTATTGGTTTAAATCGGTCCTCAAACTCGATTGTTTAACATATTTTTGAATTTTAATTAAATAAACCAACCACACTTATGAATGGCCTCAACAGCATTCTTACTGCTGGTTTAAATTGGTGCCAAAATTTGAATAATTTTACTAAGCAGAGAATAAACCGGGAACATTTAAAAATAAATTATCCGCTACTGACGTCAGCCGAATTCAGCAAATCGTTTTCCAAAACGGATCCCGCTGCAAACTCAATAATTTAATTCAACATACCAGTGATTTCCTGTGGAAGTGCAGAGGTGTTCTCGGCCTCCAATAACATTCGAGTCGGGCCAGTGTCGATATTGCCTTAGTTTGAGATCACCAGTTTTTACATGTTGAGGATGGTTGCTAAGGTCATGCATCATCTTTTAATTCTCTGTGTAATAACAGCTGATCTGGCAACAACGGAGTAGCAACCTCGGGCGGTCAATCATGCTCATGCTCACATCCCTGAATTCTGTTTAACCGCTTTGACGACCCGCTTGTGATCCTTATCACTATTATAACATCCTTTCTGACTGCATTTCTCCTTCCGTTCAATGCTCAGAGTTTCGTATTAACTTTTAATAACACGACTTACAGTTAACTGCATGATTCCGAGTAGTTTTCCGATGTTCTGATGAGAGAGTTGAGGATTTTTCAGGAATTTATGAAAAACTGACAGTGATAAAAATACAACAAAAATATACAAGGAAACCCAATGGGGTTATGCCCAAAAGTGACGTAGGACTACGCAGTAATGTGCAATCTAGATAGCCTGATTATTTAAAGAGTGGTTGAAAATGGTTTCGTTTCAAATTTGATACGTTTCGCACTACAACCTTAATTATTTGATTTAGCTGTCTTGATATCTACATTCTTACATCTTGCTTTCATTGAAAATAATATGTATGATATATGATATCAAGATAATCTATATCAGTCGGGAATCTACGCTTTCAACCCACTCGGAAATTGCATTGACGAAGCTGTTCATAGTGCTTGTTGCTTTGGAGAATACGATAGTATCGAGTTAAAATGCTTCAGGACCCGGTAGATGTGGTCTGTTTGAGAACTCAAAGTCATTGCCGATAGAAGTCTAAGTTGAAATAGTTCTTAAAACGATAGACCGGCATTGGGAAGTAAATATGTAAGAACATTCTATGGTAAACTCTTTAGATAGTATTTGGTGGTCCTGACAAGGGCTGTTTCGTTTTCCCGGTTGTATTTTCTATGATGGTAAAGAGGGTCACTATATTCAACGCATAGAAGATAGTTATGGAAGCACATACTTTGCAGCCATATGCTGCGTCATTTTGCTTAGACGAATAGTAGGGACTCTATCCAAGGCACTAGAACGTGAAAAATTCTTAAGCACTGATTAGAATTTGAAGAGAAAATGTCAGCATTAAACAACTAGTTATAAGAGAATGATGACTGTGATAGGGAAATTATCCCATGCCAGCAAACAGCGGGCAGCGATTGCAAAAAAACAAACTTCAAACAAGTTATTTCGTTATTGGTTGTGTTCAATGCTGAATCATTTTATGAAATATTTAATTTATACATACCGTCAGCAAATAATCCGCTAAGAATTAAGAAGAAGTTATTGAGTATGGTGCATTACGATGTTAACGTTGTAGATCGAATATGATTTAAATTCAAAACGATGATTGTTCATGATTTTTTAAACCTCTTCCAATTTTATGCCAAAACGACGCCGGGGTAAAACGCCTGTTTAATTGTTCAATATGCACCCCAACATTGAGATAAGACGCACCACAACACTGGGATATTATGCACCACATTATTGGGATAGCATGCACCGCTTGTAAAAAGTAAAAACACGGCTATAAAAAGTTACTCTTTAAAAGTGTAAAGTTGAAACACATCGCCACATCCTCTTAGATCTGTTTGACTACCAAACAGATCTAAGAGGATGTGGCGATGTGTCTATGGGCAGCAGTCTATGGGTTTATAATAAAAACGGCGCAAAACATTGTCCTCCGCAACATACTCCTTAAGTTTGGGAAGCACGTTGGGTATAATTGTGTTTAACTACCATTGGGTTTCTTACTTAAATTTCTTACTTATGGGTAGATTTTTAACAGAAGTATGTTATTTATATCCAAAGTTGGCTTCATACACTTAACCACTCTACTGGGTATTGTTTTCTAAGCGTGTAGATGTAAACATAATGCCACGGTGCGTTCTGCCCCAGTATTAGTTTTGCATGGTTTTGACTGAATATTCTGAAAATACTTGGAATTATAGTAAAGTTTTGATACTATCTTGAAGTTTTGTGGTGTGCGATATATGTGAAGTGAATTTATTATAAAATATGGATATTAACGCGTTGTAAAAGCTTATTTTATTAACTCTATTATTTACATGTGAGGTTCGGGGCAATTTCTCCAAGTCATTCTATCCCACCAGTGCGTTTTGTACTGTTCTCTCCTAAATTATCCTTTCTATAATTTGGTTCGTTGGTTGCTCAAAGAGCTTTGTCTGGTGGATGCGGCGTTTAATGAAAACTTTGTTCAGCCAGGGCGCCGGAATGAAAAAAAATCAAACAGCAAAAGAGAAATATTCAACCAAACAAACTGTTTAGTTGGCAAATAGATTTGGTCGTCCTGAAAAGGACGGATTTAGTTTCAGGAAAGAAACATGGTTCGCGATTGAACTTGGTCTTTTTATCTTGATTCAACTCCTCGTCGTTGCGGCACCAACAGCTAAATACACCAACTCCTCTCTGAGCAACGACTTCTCGCCAGTGCACCCTCAAGGGTGCATGCTGTCACCGACTGCGTTCCAAACGTCACTGCACAGCTCCACGACTACCAAAAAACTGAATAAGGCGGAGGTGTACATGCCTTCCTAGAAGACGTTCCTTACCTAAATATGAAATCTGTGCTAGGAAAGTACTATGTGTTAAGTGAATTTACTCCTTGAAATCGACATTTTAAGACATCATCTTATATTTGCGTTGTTTTAAATAGCTTAGTGTTAAAAATCAATAGTTTTCATTATTGAAATCGGCGCGTAGAAATATGTCCGATCGATTGGTGCAAACATTTAGAAAATGTTTGGAGAACCGACTGAATTAATAACGCTGACCGCATTTCGTGACGGTCGCAATAGATATTTTTTTGAATTGAAACCGAGTATAGAAAACAAAGATGTAGTCCTACGTCAAAAAAAACAGTCTTAACTTCTTGTATCCAAACTTTCAAGAAAAAGTACCCGATGGGTAATTTTCAACAGTGTTTTTTTCCGTGGTGTAAGTTTATGTGGTACACCTTTTATTCAACGCTTGTAGTGCCACACGTATTCTAATTATAGACCAAAATCCAAAGCGTTTGGTTAAAATACGGCTGAGTAAAAGCGTTGATTGGCCGAAATGGAAACGCAGCCGGAGTGTTGATCGAAGCAACATTTTACAATCCAATTTTTACTATTTAAAAATATGTAAGACCTAAAAATAATGAGGTTCATTAGACATTTTTCTAACATTAGTGAATCTATAAAATTATCTGTCCAAGACGAATTCCCTCTGCCCACAACAAACGATCAGACATTTCTCGAGTACTTTTTCAAACAGACGTATCTGATTTTGTAAACAAAGAGGGGAAGTAAGATTCAAACGTAAATTTCTCAAAACTCTCAGTACTCTCACGGAAAGTAGCATCACCATCATGCGAAGGAAATGTTATTCCTTGTGTTGGTGGCCATAGTTTGCGTAAAAGTGCTAAGGGTTTCATGAATTTTACGTTTGCATTTTACTTCCCGTCTTTGTTTACAAAATCAGATACGTCTGTTTGAAAAAGTACTCGAGATTTGTCCTTCAAACCTTTTCTTCCACCCCATTTTAAACAGTATAGCTACCCAGTTGTCAGCTTTCCGAAATTGTTCCTATGAAATCCCGTGAGCTCAGAAAGGACAAACATTAATATTCATAATTTCATCACCAGCGGAGTTTCGTCCCATGCCATTCGAAGCACCAACTTTGCTCCACGAATAACGAAACTCTCCCAAGGCCACCAAACCATGTCGCTTGCCTACCCTTCTTCTGTCTACGTGTGGGCACGATTTGCTTTAAAAGATGTTTAAAGTAGAAGAGAACGGAATTTTCGTCAGTTACCTAGGCACCACCGGAATGAAAGTGGTTGCTTAGATTTCCGGTCGGGTTTGGAAAGTTTTCTGAGATTTGTTGAAAGAAAACAAGTCTGAGAGCAAACATTGATAACAACGCTTCTGTCTTTCAGTTTCAGAAATACAAAAACAAAGCATGGTCAGTTTTACATGCTGCGGTGACTGAATGCTTTATGGCCCGCAAGAAGGACACTCGCTGTCATCCGGTCGTAAAGAATGTTGTGAAATTCATGTGAAATGTGGCATGACTGGACTGGTGTACTGGAATGTTTGGTTGAATAGAGGGACACCGCCGCACTGGCCGAATTGGTGGTGTCAATTTAGAATTTTCCATAAATATGAAAATGAAAATGATTTTAAAGGGGACGAAACTCCTGTTAGAAGACATTTCGTTATGATGAAAAAGAGATGAAGACGAGAAATTCGACGGAGTGTGACCGCGGAACGGAGATACAATCAGGAAAGGATGTCTTACCCCCGGAAAATGTAATCAAATTGTTAGGAAACATCCATTCGAAGGACAACTTGTTGTTTCCTTTCCGGAAAGGTTGTTCACGTGTTGCGCAAACAAAGCGATCCTGCAATTCGCATACGTAGGAGGTTTGGAATGATTGTGCCGGAGCGTAAATTTTAAATTATGAAAGGAGGAGGACTGAAGGAGATGCGGTCGCCTTATTCGACGCAGGGTCCTTGGTGGTGACTAGATAATGAAGAATGGTGCAACATTGCGGAGGGTAAATATTTGAAGCGTTTAATTAGTTTCATTGAAGGAAGGCTAATTAAGTTGCTATGCAAGATTGGGGATCTACGGTCTATATGGGTAGACTCTCCGAGCATACCTTTCTTTGTTTTAATAATGTGGGGAAATCGAGTCGCTCAATTATTTATTAAATTATAACGATGTTGTCTTCCACAGAGAGTGCAGTGCTGTGCGGCAAAGGAGCCACAGAATTCAAAATAGAATCAATCTAAATATGGTTGGAAGAAGAAACCCAATGCAATATGGTCTATTACAGGGTGAACACGAAATTATTGCGACACATTCAACAGGGCATAATTTTTCTACCATTGGGTAAAAATCAACCAAATTTTGCACACATTGGGCATTTAGCGAAAATGCGTTCAATTTTACACTCAAGGCTCCATCGATTAACTTTTCTTTTGATTTTTGAAGTAAATATATGTACAAAACTACCCTAAAATTTTGGTTTGATTCTAAACATTATAAGAAAATAGGCATGACATTTTCGGTGTCGCAATAATTTCGTGTTCGCCCTTTATTTGCAAGAAAACCGCATTTGGCGCATTTCTTCTTAAACAACTACCACATCATCAAAAGCCAACGGGTGAATGATTCGCAGTCACAAATCTCCCGCTGTGTACAAATGTTCATACCCATGTGTATCGACATGTGTAATGCGTGAGACAGGAACAAACAACCGAATTAAACCATCGCGTAATTAATTATTTATGTTTAAATTAATTCACCTACCGAGTTCCACGAAAGGGATGGAAATCTATCTGGCTTGTGTGATCTAATTTTCCCCATCCCCATCCCACAGCGAGTCGTTTATTTCGATATCAGAAGATCAATCGGATTTGGCCTACGGTTGGCAAATTTCAATGAATTTAATTCCAATTTTGAATTTTACCACTTGTAGCGCTTATGGGAACTATAAAAGTGGAAAGCGTGAACAACACATGCGGAATTTTCCGGTTGCATGCGGGGAAATCGATTTTCAATCTCTGGCGCTGGATCAATTCCATTTGCCGCGAATGGAGCTGAACACTGTTTGCGTTGGTTTTGTTGAGGCTGATTATCATTAAAGTGCTAAATCCGTTCCGGCTGGTTGCTGCAGATGGATAGAGGTGTACGGTTGTTGTGCTGTGAGTTTCGAATCTGGTTGTGCGGTTTAATGATTGGAATCAATTCCCGTATTGTTTGCATGGAAATTAAGATCGTGGTTTTAGGTGTGGCTCAGTTGCATGGCATTATTGTTTTTCCTTTGTGGTGGCACCATTCGGCCAATTTCACACGGGTCGTGACCACTGCCAGTCTAGACCGGCGGTGGAACAATTTACAAATCGATAGAATTCATCAGCAATTCATGTGATTGCAGAGCACATTTCCTTCACATTTCGCTCGGTTGAACCTACCCACTACTCTGCTGTTTGCTTCTGTAAATTGATCCCCGAGCGAGGGAGTTGTGTTGTGTTCGAAGCGATCAAAACGATTGGTAATTTTAGCGCTTTCTGTACATGGGCCATTATCTAATACACAGTGCATACACTTTGTGTTGTGTTTGTGTGTACCTGGGGATGGAAGGAGAAATCAATACTGCAATGTCCACTTGAGCTGCAGTTGTGCAGTTGGTCCATTCGAGGGATTTTGTGGCAAAGCTTAGTCATTTGAAGCTAGGGTTCGGGCACAATTCTGGTCTGCTATGGCATATTATGCAAGTATATTGATCTGAAAATCAGTAAGGGTTTTGGCAAGGTTTTCGTAATTTGTCATTTTGTAAGTTGTTATTTGAAAAGTGGAGATAGACATGAGAAAGTCAGTAGTAGGGTTCACCGGCAACATTAAAATTGTAACACGAATCTTTAAGACAATTGTGAAAACGTACATTAGACTAAGGCTAGCAGAATTTGACTCATCTGCAATGCGTCGAAAAGGAAGACGTTCCCAAGAGGACAATGTAAGCCTTTGTAAGCATGCCAAGTTCAAATCGACGATAATGGAATCAAGGTATCCATGCTCATTGGTGGCCACCGACAACAACATCAATAGAGAGATACAACGACGCGCTATTACTGGAAACTGTGTCTAATTTGGACTCCAAAGAACGCCACACCCACCCAAGGATAGAAAGCTTCGTTTACAGTCATATTTGATTCCATCGGAAGAGTTAGAGAAGATCCTATGAACGGCGGAAGTGATATCTCAGTCCATTGTAAGAGTTGGTAGCAGCTGTGGAGAAAATGTAAAAAATGAATGAAAAGCAATCAAGACAGATCCAAACCGTGAACGTTCAGATCACTAGAACTGTGCATCAACTTTCGTAACTAAAAATTGTACTCAAAAAACATGAGAAACACAAAAATTATCGCTAAAAGTACATATTTATTAAACATTTCCTTCAAACTTCCAGGGAATAAACAACAACATTATGATTAGGTTTATATTATTTGAATCGATGAATCGATATCAGATCTCCTATCCATGACCGAATACCCGCATTTTGCCTTTGACACCACTCACGAAGTTTTGGGCAATAGTGGGGTGGATTCCTTTTATACTTTTACCTACTATTTCTCCACAGACAGCTCATTCTTGAATACCTTGAAGGGTTTTCTACGAAATTTAGCCTTCATGACGGTTTAGAACTTTTTAATCTGACGAAGCTCCGGCGAGTTCGCCTAAAGTCTTTTGGTACAAAAACAACATTGCTAGCTCGGTATTATAATGATACCGATTATACCCAGGTTACCTAAAGCCATTTGCATATGCAACAAGCATTATATAAGCATTATATCAGCATCTTGAATGCTATCTGTAGTAAAGTTGGATTTTAAATGCTATTTAAATGTGTGTAGCCTGTAATAAGCATTTAGAATGCAAAATAACGTGAATGAAGCATTATCATAGCACTGCAGTAAAGCAGCCCTATGTTGGGCCAAAAACAGCATGAATGTTACATTAAAGGTGACTTACTTGCTTGATAGGTTGCCGTAAAGATGCTTTGGAACTACTTTCTGGTTACTTCGGTACTGGTCCTACCGGCCACGTGTATTGGCAGGATGTAAAGTTTTTTATTTCAATTCCCACCATAAAGTTGTGTTTCGACGAGTTTACAAGTTTACAATTTGTAAACCGGATTTCTCTACCTCCAACCGTGTCCCAGCCGGAAGTTTTGAGTTCCTCATCAGGATCTTCAATTTGTCGCTGATCGCATCCGTCTGTGCCATCCGCATAAGCCAGATTTCCGGTTGCTCATACTCTTCAGCTTCAGCGGCGTCCACAACACTGGATGATGTATCGAGATAATGCTTTGCTCTTGGTTTTCCGTCGGTTTCGGCGTCTCAAGCGGCAACCCCATTGCAGTTTGACACAAACCGAAATACGCAAGCCATCGTTCTTACCAGGACCATCCATTTTGAAAGTCTGTTGACGAAAATTATGGGAGTAGAGATGATTACGTCATGAACAAGTAGGTCCGCCCTAAATTCTTCTTCCGTATTGGGCGTGACAACTTCTACTTTGGCCAGCCTACTTTTGATAGGTATAGAAAGTCCGGCTCGTTAAACCAACTGCTGGTAGAACTTGTACCAGGGTCTTTTGTCCACTTAGTCAGCTGATCTGCAACGTTCATCTTCGTTGGGACCCAACGCCACTCCGACCAGATTTGTATGACTAAGTATTTCCCAATGCGAAGTCCTACGAACTTCTTGTACTTCCGCTGATCTGACCTGATCCACGAGAGCATTGTTGTAGAATCGGTCCAGAAGAACTGCTGTTTTATCTCCAGCGTATGACCTTCTCGCACCGTGGAAGCTACCCTAGCACCCAACACTGCCGCTTGCAGCTCAAGTCTTGGCACTGACATTGGTTTTAACGGAGCTACCTTCACCCGGCTGGTCACCAGCACGCATTTAATTGTTCCACTTACCACTGCTCGAAAATATGCCGCACACCCGTAAGCGCCTTTACTGGCATCGGACACTACGTGTAGCTGGAGATCCTCGACTTGATCCATTCTAGTGTCTCCGAAATAAGCCCGTGGAATTCTAATCGCTTCGATCATGGGCAGCACGTTCGTCCAGCGAATCCACTTCGGGAATGATTCATTGTCGATTTCTTCGTCCAAGCCAGAGCGAGTCCTCCACAAATCTTGAACCAACATGCGACCAAAAACTGTGAACGGCGAGAGGAAGCCTTGAGGATCGAACATCGCCATAACACAACTCAACACGATCCTCATGGTTGGTGGCTTAATTCCTTTCAGAAACGGTTGATAGTTCTCTCGTTCAGTGGTTGGGTCCCACACGATTCCCAGGACACGTTCGGTATGTGTGTTCTTGTCTCGGCTAAAATTGACTGTAGGGTTCGACTTCTGCTCACCCATCGCTTCCAGAAACTGCTTGGAGTTGGAAATCCAGTTCCTGATGTGGAACCCTCAACGAGAGTGAAATAGTTTCACCTGGTTTGCTAAAATTATCGCTACGTCGACGGAATCCACGCTCTCCTAATAATCATTCGCGTAGTGATTTTTAATGACTGCCGATGACGCTTGTGAAAACTCGTTTGCAAACTGTGCTGCGTTAAATTTTTTTATACATTGCGCTGAGCAGGGAGAGCAGGTAGCCCCGAACGTAGCTACGTCCATGACGTATACTGTCGGATCATCAGCAGGGTTTGACCGGAACAAGGACCTTAGAGCTTGCTTATCTGCCTCCCGTATCCGCATCTGGTGGTACATTTCTTGATGTCTCCAGCGAACGCAATTTGACGTTCACGAAACTGGTTGATCACCGACGGCAAAGACTGCAGCATGTCTGGCCCTTTTAGTAGTTCTGTGTTGAGTGAAACTCCGTCTACAGTGGCTGTAGCATCCCAAACCAGACGCACTTTACCGGGCTTCCGGAGGTTAATCACCACGTTTAAGGGAAGGTACCAGACCTCATATTTCCTCGTTCCAACTAACTCCTCCTTGGTGGCTTTATGCGGGTAGCCCTTCGTCACGTATTCCGTTATCTGTTGATGGACATTTTTCTTGAGCTCCGGATTTTTTTCCAGCTTCCTTTCCAACGCCTTCAATCGCCAAAACGCCATCGGATAACTATCAGGAAACTTTCTCTCGTTTTCTCGCCATTGTAAACCCGTCTCGAATTTGTCATCAATTCGCAACGTAGTTGCTTGGAGAATCTCACGGGCACGTTAGTTTTCTGTTGACTCGTGTGCAACATTATAAGACGTACTTGTGTCCTCTAGTAAATACTGGGTCCGTAGCATCTTATAAAGATCCTCATTACTAGTTTGGTCAACGGAGTGAACGTTTACGTAGCTTTCCGCTATAGCAGGATTTCCAGGACCGTAAATGGTCAACCCTAATTTTGTCCTTACGGCAATCGGCTGACCAGGTTCACCCACTCGTGTTTCTAGTGGAGCAAACACGTGCAGGTTATCTAAACCGATTATGATGCGAGGTTCTTCCGAGCCGTAATTCACAACAGGTAAGTCTTTTAAATGGGACTACCGTTCACGATCTCTTCGAACTGCATGGCCTGACTCGGCAGCTTCAACACTGCCACTGTACGTACGCTCTTCAACGATAGCCTTTCACAAGATCCTTTAGCCGAGAGCTGCAGATTCACCTTTTTCGACTGATTTTCGTAGCGCTTTACGTTACCCGTCCACGAAACCACCAGCGGTTCGCGTACTCCTTTCAAAAAAGCCAGAACATCCCTAGCGTAGTTTCGGAAATACAGAGTTACTAGAACTATACGAAATATGACAGTACGATTCAACCGTCCATGTGCGTGACATGCTTCATTTAGCAACTGTACGGATCCTTCAACTCGATGCAGCAAGGGACGATGTTCACCTTGACATCCAGCGACGTTACAGCGAACTTTAAAGTTGCATCGACCTTTGCCGTGGTTATTCAGGCACAGTGCGCAGAGTTTATTTAGCTCCACTGTCTTCAGTCGATCCGCGATGCTGAACTTTTTAAAATCATCGCAAAATCGCAACTTGTGGTCTGTTCGCTTGCAAACCCAGCACAGCTTGAGTACTTTCGTCGCCTTGGAGTTTTCGGGCTTGTTCGAGGCCGAACTGTGCATATTAACGAAACTTCGGCCAGGAGTAGAGAACTCGGCAACTTCTGACACGTCGAACACGATGTCATTCGCAAAATCGGTGAATATACTCAACGGCGTCCCATTTTTTTCCCGTTTATACCGAACCCATTCCAGTTTATAGTTAGGCGGCAGTTTGTCGACTAATTCGTTCACCAACATTGGATTATTGAGATGATCCGACAATTGAGCTGCTTAGAGGTGATCACAAAGTTGCTTAACCGTGATCCCGAACAGAATAAATGATTGCAGGCGATCGGCTTTCGGAGCTTGAGCGCTGCGTACTTTCGTCAACAGAGTCTTGAGAAGCTTTTCCGGTTTTCCAAAGAGACGTCGAAGGTCGTCGATAACGTCTGGAACGGATTCCGGAAAAAAACGGAAAAGTAGGCTCCTCATTGCCTGAAGTGCACTCCCTTGCAAGCTGCCCTGCAACCGCTTTAGATTATCCAAATGTAAACCCACATGCCTGTGTTGTATACTCGTAACTGCTTATAAAGATTGGCCACAACTCCGGTTCACCCTTGAAAATTGGCTGGTTTTTGGAGAGGGCTTGGCGGGCAGCGGTCTGAATCTTTGGAAAATCTCTTTGTATACGGTTGCTGCTCCTTTACCGACAGCCAAAAACCACTTTTTCAAATTGATCCAAATTGCATACTAGGGGATTGTTAGTAGAATACTTGACGTTTTTACCACTCTTACTTCATCTCATTCGCCACAATGCGTTACTACGCAACGATGCGATATCAGCTGATTGGCTTCTTATACTCAAAAAAATCGTCACGTTGTTTCCACCTGAAACACAGGTAATTTTCGTCAACTGCAATAATCAGTAATAAACACGTGTAAATTACGTAAGAGCTACGTGGTTTCCACGTAGCTCCACATTCTACGTGAAAATCACATAAATGTTAAGTTATTTTTCAAGTACAATTTACTGGCACGTATTGTTCACCTGATTTTACTGAAGAAGATTTGGTTCAGGTGTTCAGGTGAAAGTTACGTGAAAGTTCACGTGGAAATAACGTGTCGATATTTTTGAGTGTCCTTCACCAAGTGACAAACGTCACTTCAACTCTCGAAATAACCCGCCCGGTAGAAACATCATGTTTTTTTAGCATAAACTGTAAAATCAACTACGAACTGCGTCCATATTACCTGTTCGTACTGCAACCTATATTACTCGATAGAACATGCCTTGATATTTACTATCAAACATCTACTTTTCATTGGAAGTAATGTGTTTGACATAACATAACAAGATACTCTATATCACGTAGTATAGTTTTTAGTGCAAACGTGGCGGACTAGCAGCAGACAACATTTGGCCTTCCTGGCTATTTTACTCACTTTCAACATTTTTGACAGTCTTATTTTGAATTGGTACCACTGAGTGACAGCTCTATAGAGAGGATTTTTATGTATTTCAGCAAGATGGCGCGCCAGCTCACACGGCAAATATTGTTCAGACCTGGTGTAGGGATAATTTGACAGATTTACTGGCGAGGAATGAATGGCCTCGCTGTTCTCCGTATCTGAATGCTTTGGATTTTTTCGTTTGATCCTACTGAAGCGACTAAAAATCTCAAATTTGAACCAGTTCAAATTCTATTCAAAAAATTTGGGACGATATACCCGTGGAATCAGTACGTGCTGCCTGTGACAGTTTTGAAAACGTTTGAGGTTGGTGAAAGAAAGTTATGCATTTGCTGTAGTTAATCTACATAAAGAGTATTTCAAATTATTTTGAAATTGTATCCGAATTTATTGATCACGGTACACAAATTAGTGATAAACCTATGAGT